>LCTX01008526.1:6691-26985 GCA_002233555.1 Limonomyces culmigenus | reverse complement strand
GCATCAAAGGAGGGCAAGCATCACATGATCCTCGGCATTCCCGCCCTGAACATGCGTCCCCGAGGCGGCATCTTGAGTAGGGACAATCAGATCGTGCGTGAGCGAGGCGTGGATATCGTGTCCGATTGAGGCCCTCGTGTCGCGGAGCGCACGCGGCCAGATCCGGTCCCCATATCCCACCGCCCGGCGGTGGATCCCAGATCGCCTCAGCTATTGAAGATCCGCGAGTGCTGGAGATCATGCCTCGCCGCCAGGATCTCGCCAAGCGGCCACGTCACCGCCGCGTCCAGCACGTCCACGCCCTGCACCGCAGCAGCAGCGGCATCGACGAGCGGGCGCACGGCGTGCGCGAGCAGCTGCTGCGCGGCGTACGGCCCGAGGACGTTCAGGCGCACGGCGGCGGAGAGGATACCGCGCGCGTGGAGGAACAGGTGCAGGCTCTGTGCGCGCTCTAGTTCTCATGAATGAGGATCACGATAGAGAGAGATCGCAAGTACTGGCTGAGAGCCCGAGCGCACAGGCGAGCACGGCCCAGCACACGGGCAAATGCCCCGGCGTGCGCTCCGCACGCACGGCCGCTTTGAGCGCGCCGACGAGTGCCCCCGCGCGGGCGTCCTGATCGGATAATGCCGAGCCAGCTGGGGGCGCGAAGCCGCGGGTGTAGAGCGTGAGGAGCGCGACGCCCTGCGCGCGGCTCGCGCGGCGCGCGGGGACGTTGAGCGTGCTCGCGTCGTACAGCGCGTCCAGCTCTTCAATTCGCTCCGTCATATCATCGCCGGAGAGGTGCGCGGACACGGCGGCGTGCGCGGCGGCGACGAACGGGAGCGCGGAGTGCGCGTAGCTGTCCACGCTCGCGCGCACGAACACCGCGGGATCGGATTTGGCATGGGCGGAAAAGCCGTGGGCGGCGTACGCCTCGAGCCCTGCAGACGCGACGAACGCGCCCGTCGGGAGTGCAGAGTCCGCGAGTAGCAGGAGCGTGTAGTCCGCGTCCATCGGCGTGTGGTCCAGGGATCGGCGCGCCACACGTCCTCTCCCTCCCGAACCCGATCCCGCCCCCGAGACATGCGCCCGGCTCGGGTGCGTCTGCCGACGGCCGCGCTCCGACGCACTGCACTCTTGCGGCTGCGCAGATACAGCACGCCCGCGCTGGGCACGCCGCTCGCCGCTGTGACGAACATCCCGCGGCCTACGCCGTCTCCTCCTAAACCAGCACCCATAATAGCCCCGCTAGCGGCGCACTCAGTCGCCGCAGACGGGCCCGCTGCGGACAAGGGCACGCCCTTAGAGCAGTACGAGGCGCTGGTCGCGCACGGCACCCTCCGGGCGGATGCGCACCAAGCCCGGACCGTCGGGCGGCTACAGCGGCTGTACGAGCACGTCCTCGCGTACGCGCCGCCTCCCGTCCCGGCCGTCTCCCCCTCTCCCTCCCTGGTACGTCCCGCCCCGCCCGGCCCCCGCCCCTCCCGCTGACCCGCGCCTGTCAGTTCGCGCGACTCTTCAGCGCCGCAACGCCCGCGCTCCCCGCGCCTCCAGAGGACATGCCGCGCGGACTGTACCTCTTCGGCGACGTCGGGACCGGCAAGACGCTCCTCATGGACACCTTCTTCCACGCGCTCCCCGCGCGCGTCCCCGCCCGCCGCGCGCACTTCCACGCGTTCATGGTCGACGTCCACCACCGCGTGCACGCCGCGCGCGCCGCGCTCGGGCTCGGCGGCGGCGACCCGATTGCGCCTGTGGCGCGGGACCTCGCGCGCGAGGCGCGGGTGTTCTGCTTTGATGAGTTCCAGGTGTGCGTCTCCGCGCGCTGGAGGCCGGAGAGGTGGTGCTGATGGGAGGGTAGGTCACGGACGTGGCGGACGCGATGATCCTCCGCCGGCTCGTGGAGGGCCTGCTCGCGCACGGCGTCGTCTGCGTCATCACCTCAAAGTGAGCGGGTGCGCCTGGCTGTCCCTGGCCCCTGTTCCTGACCCGCACTGCGCAGCCGACACCCGGACGACCTGTACAAGAACGGGATCCAGCGCGACAGCTTCGTGCCCTGCATCGGGCTCCTCAAGACGCATCTCGACGTCGTCGCCCTCGACTCTGGCACCGGTGTGTACCTCCATCAGCAAAGAGGTTTCGTCTATTCGTCTGTTCCGGTGCTCTGTCTGATCAGACGACGAGCGAGCGGGGGGAAGCGGCGGAGAGCTGCGAAATAGACGGAGTAGACTATTCTCGTCTCATTAGAGCGACCAGACGAAACCTTTCTGCTGATGCTCCCCGCCCTGCCCTACCCCTACTAACGCCCCACACAGACTACCGGCGCCTGCCCCGCGCACTGGCGCACGTCTACCGAGCGCCGCTCGACGCCGCGACGCGCTCCGAGACGCGCAAGCTCTTCCTCGCGCTCGCGGGCCCGGACATCGAGCACGACCGGGAGCTAAGCGCGTGGGGCCGCGCGCTGCGCGTGCCCGAGTCGGGCGGTGGCGCGGCGTGGTTCGGGTTCGAGGACCTGTGTGGGAGCAGGCACCCGCTCAGCTCGGCGGACTACCTCGAGATCACGCGCGCGTTCCCGACGGTGTTCGTGACGGAGGTTCCGAAGATGGACCTGGGCAGCAAGGACATGGCGCGCCGGTTCATCACGTTCGTGGACGCGTGCTACGATAGCAAGGCACGTCGTTTTCTTGTTCTCGGCGCGCTAGCTAGCCCGGCGCTGAGCCGGCCCCACAGACGAAGCTCTTCGTCTCTTCCGAGGTCCCGATCTTCCAGATCTTCTCTGACTCGGGCGCGCGCGGCGGCGAGATGTCCGCGCACCAGCGCGCCGTCATGGACGACCTTGTCCGTGCCCCTTTCTTTGTGACCGTGTGCGTGGGGCTGACGGGAGGGGCGCAGGGCCTGCCGGCGGACGTGGTCGGCGCGAGCTCGCTGTTCACGGGCGACGAGGAGCTCTTCGCGTTCGCGCGATGCTGTTCGCGGCTTGTCGAGATGGGGAGCGTGCAGTGGGCCGAGGGCGCGCGCGAGTAGGGCGTTAATGCATACCCTAGACAGACAGTATCTACCCGGGATCTGAGTGCTTTCCGATGCATACGTTAGACAGACGTTGCACCCCAGATCTGCTTGTGCTTGTGTGAGTCGGCCAAGGCTCCGAGCTCCGGGACCGGGGTTGGTGACGTCATGCGCCGTCCGCGGATGTACATATGGCGCGCTGCCCCGCGCGCTGTCGGATCGATCTGCACACGACTCTCCATCCTCGCCTTTCCCATCTCACCCACACGCACACCATGGTCGACAAGAAGACGACACACGTGACGACCCGCGTCGTCTACAAGCCCGACTCGCAGAGCACGGAGGAGTTCATCGCGATCATCAACCCGGAGGAGGTGCGTGTGCATTCCGCGTGTTTTGGCCCGCAGGAGACTGACACGTACACACGCTCGTAGTACAAGAAGTGGAAGGAGGGTGGTGCGTGCGCTCGGCTCTGTGCCCGCGAGGGAAGTGTGTGCTGACGATCTCTTCTCTGCAGACAAGTCCGTGATCGCACACGCGCGCCATCCGCACCTGAACTGACTGAGCATTTGCAGGACGATCCCGCTTTCTGAAGTCGTCGACTGTATGCCTCCCCTCCTCTCCTCGCGTCCCCGCTCACACTCACATCTCCCCCCGCGCAGCTTTCACGATCTTCCACTCCAGCACGGGGCACACCGGCATGATGGGCCAGGCGTCCAAGCAGCAGCTCGAGACCGTGTTCGGGAGCTCCAAGGACGTCGACGCGATGGCCGCGCTCCTCGAGCGCGGGACCGAGCACACCGGCAAGGGCATCGCGACCGGCGTTGTGAACCAGAACGCGGCGCGCGGCTCCCAGGGCATCAACACCGGCAAGAGCTCCAGCGGCGTCTGAGCGCGCACCTCCGCAATAATGTATTATTATGTGCATAAATGCCAGCATCGCATCTACTCAATCTCAATTACGTGTACCGAGGCGAAGCGCGCCCAGTCGATCGCGGGGACGCTCCGCCGTGCGGCTGTGTGCGGGGCAAGGTCATGGATCGGGACCGTCGACGGCCGGCCGTGTGCACACTGGAACGGGAGCGCCGTCTCCGCGAGCTCGCGCACCAGCTTCTCGCACCGCGCATGACTCAACGGGTCGTTGAACATGATCGCACCTGTGCACAAGGGCGCTCAATCAGTCTCTGCGAGCTCAAGAAGAAAACGTCGAGCATACCCCGGCATGCTCGGGAGTTGACGAGGTTGACGAGCGCCCGCGGACACCACCGCAGCGCCTTCTGCCACACGACATCGCTATCTTCGGCAGACGTGAGGGGCGGCAGGGCGAACGTGCTGCCCGCCTCCTCGATCTCCGCGAGATATGTCCGGACGAGAGCTTGCAGCTCGTCTCCCATCAGCAGCTGAAGTGACCACGTTAGAACAGCGACTTCTAGGCACAAGCAGGCCCACCTTCTCCGACACAACCTCCGGGACCGACTCGACGTCGACCTGCGCGTACGCCGAGCCCGCCGAGCCGTCGCCCGCGGGTGCGAACGTGACGCCCCAGCGTCGAAACGCCTGCTGGATCTCAGACGAGCACGCGAGCCGCCGCGCCTCATCCGCACTCAGGAGCACAGGCTTGGACGGCTCGAGCGTCCGCACCGCCGCCGCCGAGCCGCCGTGCAGAAACGCGCGGCACGGCTCGGCGAGGAAGCGCTCGACGCGCACGCGCTCGTCTGCGGCGTGTTGGTCGACGAGGACGAGCGTGCGCCCCTGCGCGCCTTTGCGCTCAAGCACGCAGGCGATGAACTTGGTGTCCACTTGGTCGATGACCTGGGCGTGTCGGAGCCCGTCGGCCGTCAGCCCACGCAGGGCGGTAGACGAGAGGGCGTCGTGGGCATGATCGCGGGCGTGCTGATGTCGAGGGGGTGGGGGTGCGCTGAGGTGGTCCTGCCTGATTTGTCGCTCGGTTCTAGGGAATACTTGATTCGACTGGAGACCTGCTCAGATGGACGAGCGCTCAGGTTCTGTGACCACTTACGCCCAACACTTTGCGAATCCACTCGGGCGTGTCGTCGTGCTTCGGCCTCGACTTCTCCATTTCCAGTGTATCTCGCGTCGGGATAGCCCCGAGCGTCCGTCTTCGTTGAGCCTTCGATGCGGCACCAGGCTTCTGGTGGGCCCGGGCCTCTTGGTTGCAGTCCATGGGGTAAGAGTTGCCGGTAGCCATGTCTACAATGTATGACTGGCCCGTCTGTGGGTCCGTCCACACCATTTCTTCGTCACCAGCCTGCCCAGGATTGACCACGAGCTCCACTGCGGGACTAGTTGGTATGCGTCGTGGTGGAGGCGGAAGCGTAGGAAGCTCCCCCTCTTCTTGTGCATTAGGTTGGGTCCGGCGCTTCTTGCGAGGAGAGGGAGAGTCCACATGGTCATCCGATACTCGAGTAGAGAAGCCATTGCGGAAGAGAAAGCCCTGGACGAGGGTCACGAGAAGAGAGCAGAGGCCCTCACGGTTCCGGATCTGCACCATCATCTTGGCTGGGTCCAAGCAGTTGTCGACCTCGTTCCTTGGCAGCGTGATGCTGAGCACGTAGACCGGCCGCTTCTCTGCTTTTCGGGGAGATCTCCTTACAACTAGAATTTGAGCAGGTCAAACGATCGTGTCGAGAGTGAAAGGTGTCTAGTGGACGTGCCTGCGGCCGACACTTCTGTCTCTTCGACGACTTCGAGTGCCTGCCCCGAAAGATCAGCTATGTAAGGAGTGCGAAAGTCTGCACTAACGTGTCTCGCAAACGAACTGTTGTTGAACGTGACCTCAATCGCACGATGAAGGTCACACCAGGATAGACAGTGGCGGTTGAGATCTGACAATACCACATTTTCAGCCTCTGCGACGAATATTTGACGGTCTTTACGCACAAATGTGTTGATGAGTCTGTGTACAGGATCAATTATGTGGTTCAACCCCCCTGAGATTGTTCAGACCTTAGACAGCGCACCCTCGAGACTGATGAAGCCTTGCACACGAATGCCGTTCAAACTTTCGTCGAGCTCTTCAACGTGCTGAGGAGAGAACGTGAGTCGATGCCGACCATGTCACTAGCGTTATGCGAACCCCCGCAAGATTACGGCCGTGAATGTGCCGGAAGGTGGCAAGACAAGATGTGGTCTGCAGGAGGTAGATGAATGCACCGATCTCGATGACATGGGGTAGATCGTGACCTTCGGAATGGACAACATGCGTGCACGGTGCGTTTGTCCCGGTACTAACTTGGAGATATCATCGATAGTGAACGTCACAGAGGGGCTGACAAGGGCTAGAGTTGCGACGTCCTTCCGAATCGCGTCAATGGTCTTCGGTCCGGACGGGTGGGACAACCGTCGGATGGGGAGCTGGGCAGATTCAGAGATAACCCTACGCTACGATTGCACATCGGACGACCCACACTGTAGAAGGTATCGCGAACATGAACGACCGTTCCTGGAGTGCTTCGTGACCATCTAACTGAGGGACCGTTATACAGGCACTCGAGTCCCTACACCCGACGTTAGACCTGAGCCTGGCTTAGAATGCCACGCCAACGAACTTTGACTATTACCGACCAGCTTTCCCGTGAGCGCTCTGTTCGGGATGTAATCTCAAGGCATGCCAAGTCGGCCATTGACGCCAATGCTGTTCATGGTATGAGTCGACTGTCAACTCGGGAGGGAAACAACGAGCCTTCGCCACGAAAACCAAAGGTCGAAACTTGGTCCAGGGAGGGTGCCGAGTAGGCTTTGGATGTACCTGTTTCTAACCCGTCAGGCTACAGGGAAAGGGCAGCGGGATGAAAGATAACAAACCGTACCGCCGTTGCTCCAAGCCTTTCGTCAGAGATTCCAACCCTTCACGGTTGATACCAACGCCGTCATCCTTCACCCAGCACGACCATTCATCTACGTTTACGCCTATTTCAATGGTGGTTGCACTGGCGTCTAGCGAATTCTGCACCAGCTCAAGGATGACTTGCGGCAACGATGTCAGGATGGTCGTCGAACGTAGTTTAGATCTTGTAGCCTCCGGTAGCAACTCCATCCTCAGGGTAGCGCAGGGGTTCGCTGATGATGCCAGGCGAGTCTCATACAAGCAAGAAACGTCGCTACCGGAAAAGGCGAGCTGTCGGCGGAGGACAAGCTGTGAAGTGGCGGGACGCGTCTTTGGCGGAGATCACCTGACCGCTCAGCGCTCAGCCCGTGTCTTGGTACCCACCACCATCATCATGGACCAAACGACCGCTAAACGCATCTTGAACGAGCTCATCAAGCGGGAGGACCTCAAGAACAAGATCTGCGCTGATTGCAGCAACCCGAATCCGCAATGGGCGAGCGTTAGGTGAGTGGGGCTATCGTGGTGTGAGATACTCACTGAGGCAGGACACTTCAGCTTCGCTATCTTTATCTGCTTGCAATGTGCAGGACACCATAGAGGATACGGCGTGCATATCAGGTATGTGCACTCATTAAGATTCCTGCTTCCGACCAGCTCAGATCTCGTAGCTTTGTCCGCTCCGTTTCGATGGACACCTGGTCGGAGGATCAGATAAAGCGTATGCAGGTATGTACCATATTGTCCATCTCGCACACTCTTCTCACACTCTTTTGACAAGTAAAGCTGGGTGGTAACGGCCCCTTCAAAGACTTTGTGAGGTCCTACCCGTCCGATCAGAGCGGGTACACTGAGGGCATGGAACCCTACGCGACGTACCACTCTTGGGCGGCAACAGAATACAGGACAAAAGTACCATCATATTCCCCTTACACTACTATCAATTCGTTGACGAGCGAAGCTTGACGCAGATTTGGCAGGCAGGCCGTGGTCGCCGTCGTCGCCGCCAGCGGACACTGAAACGCCTTCGGCGTCTGGTCAGGGCCTGCGCAAGGCTCGGGTATCAGGTCGCTCAGCCACGGGAAGCTCTCTGCGCAGCAACTCTGGCTCCCCTGCCTCGTTCGCTCAAAGTGGTTCTCCTGCCCCCGTGGACCAGAAGTCGCAAAACGAAGGTGAGCATCTCCGACATCAAGACCAACAGAAATCTGATAGTGTGTCATCCAGCCTATTTCTCTAGCCTTGGTAATGCGAACGCATCCCGGCCCGACAACCTCCCTCCATCGCAAGGTGGAAAGTACCAAGGATTTGGCAGCACTCCGGCGCCCGACATGGGTGCTTCCGACTCGTACGGTATCACATCACGCGCTGTGCCCAGCCTGTCAGACTTCCAAGACAACCCAGTCGCTGCCCTAGGCAAGGGATGGTCGCTCTTCTCTTCAGTTGTCGCCAGTGCCACTCGCACCGTGAACGAGAGCGTCATACAACCCGGCATGGAGCGCGTCCTTGATCCAGAGTTTCAAGCCAGCGTTAAAGGCATTGCGTCTGAGGCCGGAAAGAAGGCACAGCAGGTTGGCAGCGTCGCCAATGAGTTCGCCCTCTTAGTCAACACCCGGTTTCGAGTGTTCTGCTCACTCGCATTTCAGATGGGGCAAGACCTCGTTGGGCGTAGACGTTGCTAGCCAGGTCACTGGCGTCGCCGGGCAGCTTGGTGGTACAATGGGCTGGGGTGGTGGTCGCTCCACCGCCGGCTACGGCTCGCTCTCTCAGCAACACGACTCTTCGTACAACGACAGCTCCTACCTCGACGAGGATGAAGACGAACTCTTCAACAACTTCCAGTCGTCAGGTGGCACTCAGCATGTCAGCTCGGGCGCCGCGACCTCGTCAAGCGCTGCTCCTGCTGCCAGCGCCAAGAAGGAGGACGAATGGGGAGACGAATGGAAGGACTTCTGATCAGTCTGCACTCGCGAGAGAATTGGTTTGTTATGCGTGAATGCAGGGGGATATCGGACATATGTATGTATTGGTGCAAACTTTGTGCTTGCGGCTTCTATGAGGGCGGCCTCTTGAACAAACGCCAAGCTCCGAAGCGTCATCACGTGCTCGTGGCAGCTCTCTGCTTCCAACTCATCGCGTTTATCGAGAAAGCGACCAGCGTTGCCATTGTAGGCTGCCCAATGGAGATGATTCTGGAAGCTAGTGATCGGTCGAGGAGCGGTACCCTTGTGCTGGGTACGGCAGTTCAAGGGTCCGCCCATGCGGAGAGACCCACCACAGCGGGTTCAGAAGATCCGCGATCATGGGGAACCTGGGCGATTGATGGAAAGTACGTCGTTTCTTCAGAAGACATGGCTTCACTCGCTACTTATCTGATGCTGGTGAAGACACTACTCCCTATCCATCATACAACAGCCACTGCGCGCCCGAATGTGCGGATTTGGCGACAAGGTCTCTACTGCTTTTGGTGTCCGAGTGCACACCTCCGCTAAATGTAGGATACACAGGACCGGCGACCTATAGCCCCGGCGATAATTGTTAAGCTAGCTGTCCTCAATGAGAAGCATGAGATCGTACCTCAAGAGTGCGTCTGGAAGCTTCATTTGGCTCGCGTGGATTGACGAGATCAAACCAGAGACGTTGATGTCACTTTCTTCGTTGCGACTGTTGATTTATGGTCCGGAGATGGCAGAACTGAACGGAATCTAGTACTAAACACGACTGCCGTCGATCGACCTGTGAATCCAAGTCGAAGGCGTCGTAAAGGATCACCAAAGGATGACTCGGCTCAAGATCTTGACCTAGAGGAGCCGGAGCCTGCTCCAGATCTTCCCTCACCCAATGACCCACCGGAAGGAGAACAAGATGTAGGGAGCGCACTACCTGCCCATCTTCACTTGACTTACAGGCGGGAATCTAGGTGGGATCTGGTCTCGCTAGTCCCACACCGCGTGCGGAGCCACTGCCAGCACCGTATCCTTGGCCTGGCCAGGGGAACTATGTGGCCCCACCTCAAAGATCAACACCATATCCAGGCACCTCATATGCCCCTAGTCAACCTTTGTCGTCAACTATATATCCTACATATCCCTCAGCGTCCAATGTGCCACCTCCGGAGCATCAGCCGTATATGCCGCCTCCGGATAATGCTATCGACCCTTCATTGCGCTATTCCGAAGGCTTGCCTTTGCCTTTGCCATACGGTCAAGCGGTGCGCCCCAGATGTCAGAAGAGACATTGTTGACAGTTCCTTTCTCCACAGACACGTCATGTAATGGCCAGTGGCAAGGGCACGGAGTAGTGCCTTCCAAAGGATATCAATCCTGGTCCACTCAGGCGACTGCTGCAGCAGCGCAGCGTGCTGGAGTAAACGTACCCTATCCGGTGACTCAGGCGCATTGGGCAACATCTTCTATATCTTCGTCCAGTAACACCACACTCCACCCTTCATACTCGATGACGGGACCAACGCATATCTTGCCTTCTCCAGCAGAGCCGATAGCATCGCTATATCCATCATATACACTGGGAGAAGTGTCAAGAGCAGGCAGCCAACACCAGCATGTATATGTGCGTCGCAACACCCTTCATATTCGCTGTCCAAAGACGATTCACATCCTACGACAGCCTTCAAATCCATCAGCATATGACGAAACAGAAACTTATGGTCAGCGAGGGTACTCCCAACAACCGCCACTTCCCGTACCTACATATGGCGACTGGTATCAGCCCGCTCATGGCGCCGGTTTTGTTTCATCCTCGAACAACGCCCCTATCAATGATCAGCCATCAATGCCACCTCGAGAGGTCACACCGCCGTATCTCGGCGGGCCAGCGGTGGCTACATTGGTCACCGATGGGCGCAACCAAACCGATGCGACGGAGGCCAGCGCACAGCCGCCAGTGCCTGCTCCAAGACTGGACTATGTCCGCACACTGGTCGGCCCCCTGGCGGCAAACCCTACTAGGTTGTTGGATGATCACGATGTATGTCACTCTTTTCATGTGAATTCTTCCATGGCGTGTTGATAGGAGAACGTACAGGAACCCGGCATTTTCTTCGTCTTCGCAGATCTGTCAATCCGAACTGAAGGTCATTTCCAGTCCTCTTCTTCAACACATTGCTGTGACTGAAAGTCTGATTAGGGACCTTCCGACTGCGGATCCGTCTCACGAACATCGGGGTGTAGGTTTCTCATTTCGTTTTCACATCATTACAAAACCACTCCACGCTTATGCGCTCATGACAGGCCTCCAGCACCCGCCTTCGGCTCCTTCACCGTGCATACCGGCATATCATGGGTAGTCGCAGAGACCTTCTCGAACCAGTTCACAGTGTATTCTGCAAAGCGCTTTCCCGGCGTTCCAGGTAATATATCCCGGCCTCTACAGCGTTGCTTCATATCGATCCACCTATCTAACCCGCACCACAGATAATTCCCAGCTGTCCATCGTATTCGCAGATCAAGGGCAGAAGCTGCCGCTGGTGCGGAAGACCCCTCCGTGCTGCCCCAAACTTCTGCTCACAGCAGCGTCGGTTTCGCAGCGCAGCAAGAATGGAGAGTCGAAGGCCCGAAATCGCAAAAAGCGTCGGGCGAATGAGTCGCCGGCGTCTGGCGAGTCCGATGGATGATCATCACGGAGATCAGATCATGCCTGGAGTGTCCATGGTGTGCTCTCCTTGCGAGGACCAGCAGCCCTACGGTAACGTTTCCGCTGCTTGCGGGCGGAAATGGTGCGATCTACTCGCTCGAGGTGTTGGCGGACCAGATGTACTGTTCGCGGGGAATGATAGCGGATGTGAGAGAAGATCTCCTTGGACCGGGCAATATCGACTTCGGATGCTGCAAAGTCTACAGGCTCGTCCCAGTCCCTGTCGTCGTCGGTATCTCGCCGAGGCCATGCGCGAACGGGCCTGCCGTTGCTGAGGCGTTGGTAAGCCGAGGCAAGGGCACCGAGAGTGGTAGCATGAGGTCTCCACAGGTTCCATGACGGAGACACCTGCTGGAGCACATGTAGCGGATGTGCGAGATCGTTCTCCAGGTCAGAGTTGGGCTGGAACCAGGTGTCCAGTCGTTCTTCCGCCGTCCTACTCGCTTGCCGGCGTCCAAAAGCGTCGTGCAGAGGTGGCTGGGTGGAAAGATGTGACACATCGCCTTCGACAGGTTCGGCTCGAGAGACCAGTGGCGAGTCGGGGGAAAGCTTGCGCTCGCGTATGAGGTTCTGCGTCTGCTTGTGGTAGGGCAAGATCACTCTCTCCACCACTTCAAACGCCCGCTCGACCTCCCCCGCACGGATGAGACATACACACAAGTGGTTCCAGTTGTGTGAGTTGAAGTCGAAACCGCGGGATTTCAGCGCATCCCAGGCCTCTGCCACTTTCTCGTGTGCACCAGCGACAGACTGCGCGTCTAGGTAGAACGAGAGCGGCACCGCCAATGTATGAGTCTCCGTTAGGTCGCCTTTCTTGTCTGTCCTGCCAAAGAGCTGCCGGATACGACCTGTACGGATACCTAGTTCGACGATCTGCGGCCAGAGGCGATCCACTCCTGCGATGTTGAAGGTCCGCCGATAGGCTTCCAGCAAAAATGTCAGCATCTGCATAGACGGCGGTTCGCCTGAATCGGTGTGCTGCTGGACAAGGTTCTCCACCTCCTCGACTCGTTGCCGGCCTTTGACGTAGGCGCCCATGAGAGGAGAGAGCAAGATTTCGTACGACGTTGGCCGGCCAAAGGATGTTTTCAGCCACTGCTCTCGTCGGTCTTGATTCTCGAGGAGATCCTTCATAAAGTCCTCCGCAAGCTTCAGGCTATCTTCGGACTTCGTGTTGGCATAGGTGCGGAGAATGGCAGCATACGTGACCGATGTAGGGGTGATGCCACGATCTTGCATGTCGTCGAAGACCTTCGTCGCCTGGTCGACTTGTCGGAGCCGGAGATAGGTGGACATAATCATCGTCATCACGTAGACGTTGACGTTGATGTCGTACTGCCTGGTCTGGGCAAGTTGGTCCATCTCGTAGAAGAGCTCACGAGCTACGTCCGTAAGGTCGGAGTCGCAAGCAGACTGGATGAGTAGAGCGTAGGTGCGCTCGTCAGGCTTGACGTCGTGATCTCGTAAGCGTCGGGCAACCAGAGACACCACGCGGAACGGCGTGCCCATGAGAACATATGCCTTCAACAAGGTGTTGTAGATCTCAATCGTGAGCTTGACGCCCAACGTCTGGAAGTAGTCAAAGACCCGTATGACCCCAGACCATGAGCCGGCCTCCACGTGGGCGTTCATAAGCGTGGTCAGCATGTACCGATCAGGCTTGATGCCCTCGCGTACGGCACGTTTGTAGATCGTCTCGACGGCGGCCACCTGTCGCTGGTTACCCAGCAAACGCATGACGGTAGTGTAGGACACGACCGAGGGTTTGATGCGAGCCTGTTGCATTTGGTCCAGGAGTGCAGCAACCGAGTCCACGTCGCCCCGCATGGCGAAACTTCGCAGAATGATATCGTAGATATGGCTGTCGGCACGGATACCAGCCTCGGACATGCGAGCCAACCATTGATCCATGCCCTCGAAGTCTTCGGCTTGGGTATGAGCGTAGATGACGATCGAATAATGTACGACGTTCGGGGCGTCCTGAGCAGGTCTACCATCGGGGCCGGGAGAGAACCATTGATCAAAGAGTCGAACGACCTCGGGGACGTTGCCGTTATGTGCGCTTGCCCTCATCAGCAAGACCTTGTCGCTCGTCACTGGCGTCGGGAGCTCAGCAAAGAACCGCTGAGCAGTGTCCTCATCTCCCTGTACGGCAGCGATGCCCAATCCAGTAACACGATACGCGTAAGATGCAAGTTCCTCGGAGGTAGCGCTCTCGGTGATTGACAGGAACATCTCGTTCGCCTTTTGGGCGTTGCTAGAAGCAAGCGACCTCGCGATAGAACACCGTGTCGCGAGTGGGATCGCGCACCCTTTTCGCTGCAAAAAGCCTTCCAGAGCAACGGCCTCGTCCACACGGTCTTGCAGACAAAGTGAATCTAACAGGAAGCGGCCAGCTTTTGCGAGACGCTTGGCATCCCACGTTTCCGCACGCTCCGAAAGGAGAGTGATCGGGTCGTCCGTGAGGGCAGAGATAGCCTGCATGTGCTTGCGCATCAGTTTGGCTTCCTCCGGGTCCTGTACACGAGGCCGCTCCGTAGCCGTCTTGAAGTGCTTCCAGTGCGAGTTCATGAAGTCCAAGGCATCCAGCACACCAGTGCTTCTCCAGATTGCAACGAAGGCACTGCTGTAGATGGCACGGAGAGGTACAAGCGCCTTCTTGTCAAAGTTCCACAGCGCCTTTGCTTCTTTGAGTGCACCGGGGATGTCTCCACGAAGCACGGATGCTCGAGCCGCTAGACAGCGTTCTCGGATGGACGTCGGCTGCCCCACCTTCCGCAGCTGCAGCTCTTGCAGCAAGTCGCCGAGACGGATACCCCATTGTCGAGGCAACTCTTGGTCGGTTCCGTTGTCTGGGTCCTCCACGAGTTCGATTATACGCTCCCCAAAGCGCATGAGGTGTTTCCACGTGAGCTGACCAAGGCGGTCGCTTTGGCGCAAGACCGTGTAAGCGGCCCAGCCGTCTTCTGGGCGGAAGTGTGCGGTAGTAAGGTTTTCGTAACGGAGATAATGTAACGGGTCGTGAGTTGCTTGCAGAGAAGGATTAGATGTTGCGGAGGTAGATCCATAGCGAAAGAGAGCGGCGAGCGGCATTGAGAGAGAGTGCGAGTAGCGAGGCAGGGAGAAGAAGTTAGAGATGGCAGAACGAAAGACACTACTTCGTCGAGGGATGATTTCATGCCACATGAAAAGTCTATCCCTGTCTGGAGATAAATGAGCCCATGGCTTGAGTTATGAAGGTCGGAGGATCACACACCAGTACACCAGAGTGGATGCGCTACGGAGAACATGTTTCGTTGACATCCGTAGTCGACGAGCCATCTCCGACATTCTTCGTCCAGGGGAACGTCCGCTGTGCGTGGTGCCCTCGGGCGCCTCAGGACAGCGGCCACAGCGCGCACACGCGGGGTGGTCCGACGCGTCACGGCGTTCACAACAGCATCAAGAGTGACCTTGGATGACGAGGGCCTCGAGATACCAACTCGACTTGAGCTAGTAAAGAACGAGTGGAAGGCGGTCGACGCTGCAACGTCTACCATGCTCTACGGGTCAGGTAGCTCGTTCGGCTGAATCGATAAGAAGTAAGATAAGGCATATACTATTTCGAGAAAATAACACGCACCAGTAGCCTGAACCGAAACGAGCCAGGGTTTGAACGATACTTTCTTGGTAAACGCGTCTGGTCAGCGAGTGGCCTGGAATCGGAGGCGGAGCGCGTCACTGCCGACCCCGGGTCAAATTCCTCTGCTTCCTCCTCTCGACTTGAACCTAGCATCATGGCCTCAGGCGCACCTCCTTACGAGCTTATTGTCGTTCCTGCTCTGGGTCAACCGGGCCGCGATGAACTGATCCAACAATGCTTTGATATTCGGGTCGCCGTGTTTGTCGATGAGCAAGGCTTTTCGAAGGATGATGAATTCGACGAGTTCGTCCGGCGTCTTCCCGGGATCCTCAGAGCACTACTTGACGTCTTACCCCCACCTCTCTGCTTTCATTACGCAGGCACGACAAGGATGCGACCCACATCCTACTTCGAAACGTAACAACTCTCGAGTCTATGGGCACGATACGGACTTTCCGTACGCCCCGCGGATACTACAAACTCACTCGGCTCGCGATCCTCTCCCAATATCGCAAATACGGTTTCGGACGCGTCCTCGTTAATAGTCTGCACGATTGGGTGCGCCAGCATAGCAAAGCTTCCGGGGCGCAAGCGGTCGAGATCGTCGCCCATTCACAAATTCATGCGATTCCGTTCTATACAAAGTGCGTGACAGGAGTTGCACCCCCGAGTTGCCTCGCTTCTACACTGACATCACCATCTGCTGTGATCAGATTGGGATACCGCGCCGAAGTCCGTACACCATGCATTTTTGCTGTCGTCGACGCTAATCATGCGACAGGGTCCCGAGTTTGACGAGGATGGTGCTCCGCATCAGCGCATGGTCCTGCATCTATGAACCGTTCACACAACTGTCAAACGCAGTAACATCGTCTCGATGTCGGCATAGCGGTAGTATGGTCCTTCCGGTCGATGCGCGGACAGACAAAACGATCCCATGGCGTTACAATGTCACTATTGATACAGTAATGTTCAATCACAAATGGGGATGAAGTGGAAAGGCATAAACATAAACATTGCAAAAGCAGACCGCTGATCAAACAATGGACGGCTGGAACACGAGAGCATATGCGACGACGATGATGGGCAAAACGATGAGTGGGGGAGGGGGGAAAAGTCCGTGTGTGGGGTATAGACATTTGGGGTCGTGATAGGTCGTAAAACAGCTCGGTCAAGGCGATGCGCAGGCACGTTGGACTTAGGCAGACGCGTCGGGCTCGGCCTTGACGGCGCGCTTGCCGCGAGGAATGGGCGCAGACTCGAGCGAATTGCCAGAGAGGATGCTGAAGTTGAAGCTACCGGCGTAACCGGCATGACCTTGCTCGTAGATCTTGCGCTTCTCCTCGTACTCGAGCTTCATACGCTCTGCCTCGGCGAGGAACGGCTGTAGAGAACGAGGTTAGCTAATCATCCAAACGAGGGGGAACGAGCAAAGCATACCTTGCGCTCGTCGTCCGTCATCGAACGCCACTTGCTCGCAGCCAGCACGCTCTGCTTCGTCGTCTCAGTCTCCTCGCCGAAGACCTCCACGACGAGCTCCTGGTCGGAACGGATGCGCTGAAGGAACATGAAGTACGCGGACAGCGGCTTCTTCGGCGCGTTCGGGTCCTTGAGATTCCCGCGACGCGACTTGCCGGCCTTGCGTTGCGCGGTACGGAAGACGTTCTCGCGTTTGATGTCGTCCGGAGTCAGCGTGCGCATGTAAGCGTTATGCTCGCGCTCGCGGGCCTCCTTCGCATGCTGCGACTTGCGCTTGTACGGCTACAACCATCGTCAGCGATGAACTCATTTGTAGCAGAACAAAAAGCAACTGACCTCCTTCTCCTCTGTCGAGAGCGCAGCATACTCCGCACCAGCCTCCTTAGCCGCCTGAGCGACGTTGAGCTTCTTGGTGGAAGTCTGCTGGTGCTTCTGGATCCAGTCCGTGAAGTAAAGCTGCCAAGCCGACGGAGCAAGCTTGGGTGGGCGCAGTGCGCTCTTGGAAGGCCCTGCAAACTCAAAGTCAGCCACAAAAGAGCTTCGTAGCGAATAAGGTTTGTGGCGTGACGTACCGCTCTCGGCCGCCTTGTCACCGCTGATGCTGGCGTCCTTGGTGGGCGAAGTAGCGCGCGCCTCCGGCGTGGCGGGGTAGACGAACGCCTCCGACGAGGCTGAGTCACTGCGGCTCCGCCGTCGGACAGTGCTGACGTCCGCACCAACGGATTCCGACTTGGTGCTGAACCCCCGGGACAGGGCCGGAGGCCGGACCGTGGCGGCCGACGGTGCACTTGACGACGGGTGGAAGAGCAGCGACTGCGACAGCGCACGAGCACGACGGGGCATGATGTCCTCTGGCATGTATGATCGTGGCTGGTACGTGTCGGGCGAAGGCTGTTCATGCTGTGACGGCCAGAGGTGCGTGGCCCACGCGGGCGCAGCAGGTGTGCCATAGGGCATCGTCGTCTCTTGCGGCGAGATAGTGAGGGCAGACAGGGCCTCGATGGGGGTCCCGTACTGCTGCTGCGGCAGCTCGTTGTGGAACGTGAAGGTCGGGGGCGACGTGGGCGAGTGCAGCGCGGCAAAGTCGCTGTCGGGCGAGAAAGAGCTAGGGGAGAAGCCGGGCGAGAAGGCGCTCGCGTCGTGGAAGAGCGGCGAGTGGAAGTCGTTGTACGACACGAACGATGGCTGGTGTTGATGAACAGGCGTGAACTTGGGTTCGGGGATCGAGATGGGCGCGGATGACGGCATGCCGGCGGCGAGTGCCCAGCTGTAGTCATCGTCGATAGCGCCGGAGAGATCATGGCCGACGAGGGTGTTCGGGTCGAAGAACGTGTCCTTGGTCGGGGACATGTAGTCCCCAACGGGGGAGGCCAGCTCAAGGCCAGCGGGAGTGTGCGCTGGCCACGCGTGCTGGGTGGCGAGAGAGTAATCATACGCGCCGTCCATGTCGAACATCATATCGCCGGCCTCGATGGGGGGCGCAGCCTCGACGGGGATGCCATAGTCGTAGTCGGGATACGACGGCTGGCGACGGCGGGAGGCGGCGTCGATGGTGATGGGGCGCGTCGGGGAGAACATGATGGGAAGGGCGCGTCGGGGGCACGAGGCAAGAGGGCGGGAGGTTCTGGTGGGCAGACGCGCTATCAGTCGTCTTAATGAGGCGGCGGTGGTCGACATCCCGATTCGTGGACGATGGTGACTCAAGAAGACCGGTGCGGCTCGATCGATGCAGTGCTTGAGAAGCCGAGTGATTCCGCGGAACCCGGCCCGAAGCGCACCGGTTTGTCTTCCAACTTCCGGTTCGATTCCCTGTGCTTCCTCCCTCAACTGCGCAGAAGGGCCAGGCCAAGAGAGGGAGCATATAATTGCATAGTGGTCCTCGTCACATCCGTCCATGCCAAACAGTACATCTGCTCTTGCATGCATGCATGTAGGTAGACACATCGACACCGCGCACACACGTAGATCGCACACGCAAGTTCTCGGAAGCGATGCCGGGAGCGACCGCCCGATCGAATGCCGTGCTGACGTGCAACCCACAAATGGATCTGAGTAGCAACCTCGATTATCTCCGGAAATGTAATCTACAGCACGACGATGGACTGCTGTCCCGGGTTTAGCTCGGGGTTCGTGTACACACCCTTCCCAGCCTGCGTGAGAGCGCGAGCGCGCGATCAATCTCCATGTCCATGAGGGAAGCACAAGCCGGCGGACGTACCTCCCAGCCCTTCACATCGCTCATGATCTGGGCCTCACGCGCCTTGGCCGCCTCGCGCCGGCGGAAGGCGTCCCGGTCGCCCTCCGCCAGCATGACCGGGACGAGGTGGAGACGGGCCCACGTTTCCTCACGCTTCAGCTCCCTGCGTGAAAGTCGCATCAGCGCTCCGGTTCGCCTCTCGAAACACTCGGCATAGGGAGAGCTATAGGTAGACTAGTCCCGGGATACGGGGTCCATGGATGGCGATAAGAGCGAAGCTGCGGACGGAGCATGTGCCGGAGCAATGAGCGGGCGCAAGACGCGAGGTCAGCTGCCCATCGTTACACGAGGCGCGCGCCTCTCGTGATGGCCGTAGAACGAGGCAAGCTTCGCTGACACTACTCTCGGGAGAGATGGACGGATGGATGGAAAAGAATCCTCGAAGGAGGAGCCCGGAACACAAGCGCCACCGCCGCGGGAGAAACGAACGGCGCGAACTCACCTCTGCTCAAGGTTGCCCAGCCCGACCCGGTACATCCCGTACACGCAGACGGCTGTCACTCCGCCGAGGATGACGAGCCCACCGGGCCCACGGAATGGAAGATTCCGCTTGTAACGAATAGCATCAAAGCCTCCCGCCGGTGGCATATCCCTGTGCACGTAACATGAACAAGGAAGGTCGTAGAACGAGCGAGCTCTGTGGGCGCGTACTGCCGGAAAGGAGCGGACACTACATTGCAAAGAGAGCAACAATAGAGCGCGTCAGAGCCGAGAGAACCACTCCAGAAGAACAAAACGGCGCAACTGGTCGGCAACAATGTGATTTGCGGTAGTCGGAGAGTGTGTGTTGGGAAGGAGCGCGGGTGGCGTCACGTGTGCTCCGACGTCTGCGCGCTTTGGTGGCTGTGTGGCGCAATTGATCGGTCCGACTCGTCCATGTTTTGGATGCCGGCCCAGATCTCTCGGCATACGGTAGGGTTTGATGCAGCTCCTCGGGCCGCGCTGATGCACATCGTCTTACTAACTAGAACACCGCGTAACGATGCTGGCTAAGCTTACAGAGTGTCGGTCTCGGTTTCAACTGAGCAGTTGTTTCATGACCAACATGACGCTATGATATCATCAGAGATACGAGTCACGGCTGTGCGCTGACGTGTTGATTGACGGGAACGCTGCTCGCTCCTCCGAGGAGAAGTGTGGCGACGTTCTTTGTCTGTGATCGACGTGCGTGTGGACTGCATCATGTTTGTGTTGCCCTGCTTGCCTTTGCCCTTGCTGCCACCTGGCAACTGAACACATGTCTCACCAGCCGTCGCCTGCACCGTCGGCCTCTGCTGCGCCGGGTCCATCTGCGCACTCTGGCCGTTCGCGTGCCTCCGCAAAGCAGTCGCTGCCAGCCGGCGTAGCTGCTCAAGAGGAGGACTCCAAGTACGAGAAGAAATACAAGGAGCTGAAGAAGACTGTCAAGGCCATTGAGCTCGTGCGTCTATGCAGAATATTCCCGGGTGCGC
>LCTX01008525.1:0-28736 GCA_002233555.1 Limonomyces culmigenus | reverse complement strand
TCAAGAAAACTGTGACAATCCTGCTCCGCGCTGCTGAGGGTCTCCCAGCCTGGTGTCCTGGTGGCTGCATGGTCCAGCGCCTCGATTGACCAAGACATCCGCTCTTCAACAGTCAGATTGTCGGCTGCGTCCTTGCCTTGCCCTTCCCGGTCAAGAGTCCGCTTCCAGTTGACAAAGAGCCAAGCCGGAAGCTTCTTGTCTGATGCATGGTCTGTGACCATGCCTGCAAGTTTCCGAGCGATGCTGATGATATCCAGAGCGTAGTCTCTGCCCAGAGGACATGCACAAAGCAGGCAGATCAAGTCATCAAACTCGGACACAAACCCATCAAGCTGGGCCTGAGATGTGTGGCTGGTAGTCTTGTGCACACCCAGAGAGCGCAAGATGTGAGCGCCGTGAGTGTTTAGTCCAATTGTTTGCGATTCGTAGCTCTGATTGTTGATTGAGGTAGCATTGCAGTACAGGGTGAAATCTGCAAGCTCAAGATGAGTGCATCGTGGGCTGTACTTGGATCTAACACTCACTTTCAGCCTCAGCTATCCCTGCAGCAACATGAACCTTTGCCTGGATGAAGCCCTCGGTGTTTGCCCTCTGCACAGAGTGAGTGCTAACGTTGTCTGTTACCTCCACACCTACTGCTTCAGCAATGATGTGCACCACGTTGTTCACCCCTGTTGTTGCTACACCCTCATCTAGCAGTGCACAGTACAGCGCTTGGAACTTCTGCGTGATCATGCCCTTGAACTTCATCGGAACCTGGCCTGCTGTGCACTCAGCGGCCTTGACGGTCTTCTTCCAGGCTGTCTCGAGTCAATCCGGGATCCAGAGCACCTTCTTCTGGAGCCATGCGTTCTCTTTGGACAACTTGATCTTCTTATTGTGCATGGCCTTGAGATCCTGACGTGTGCCATTGAGGTCTTCTTGCAGGCAGTTGAGCTTGCCCTCCATCAAGCTGGCAGTTCGCTTCAGAGACTTGATCTCCTGTGTACTGGACTGTAGCTTGTGCTGGAGCTTGGCCTGATTGTCTTGGATGGCCTCAAGATTGTCTCCAGTGACACTGAGAGATGCCTCGAGCTGTGCGGCTGACTCCTGATGCTCGGCGATGGTTCCGCGTGCCGTAAGCGCTTCCTTCCTCCAGCGCTTCCCTTGTTGCTGGGCATTCTTGAGCTCCCTGTCCTGAGCTGGGACGGATGCAGCGGGAGCTGGAGGGCTCTCGACTGGCTGAGACCTAAGTTAGGGTACAATTGAGCTCATACTTGCATGAATCCACGAGCAGACGACGCACTTGTCTCGATTGAATAGCCGAGCACCCATCAGTCAGACTTCTTTCAGAGCACTCCGAGCGATGGCAAGGGTGTTCTTCTTCCCTGCTGACATGCCCTTTGACGCAATCTTGGCTTTAGGCTTCCCCATGTCCACAAATGAGCAGAGGGACGTGGTTGCAAAGCAAGATATGGATTGGTCATGCCCAGTCATGACACTCAGTCATCAGATTTAGGCGCTGAACAGACTCTGGAGCCTGTTGAGTTTGAACCATGTTCCTAACCTCCAATAGCAGATCTGTGCTCCGATCTATGAAGCGTATATGCTCAGAAGTAGTCGTTCAATAAGACATCTATAAAATATCATACCTACTAAAACATACATGTTGAAGATCACATGTTTTGGAGATGTTTAGTGGACAACTTTTGATATTCTATTGAACGACTCTTTATACAGGTACAAACTTCTCACTAGGGCTTGAATCGCAGCTGTGGAGTGACGGGAAGGTGTATAAAACCCGCTTACCACGAGAAAGCGGCTCGTTCATAGGGAGAACCGCTTTGTTTTGTTCCATCACGACGCCGACGCCACAGGTCGATTTCATTGGGTGCTGCCCACCTTCACCATGAATCATGAGGACCATCGTCGAACCACCGTCATAGGTCCCATTAGAATGGAGGTCGCAAGGCATCTGCTGTCGCTGGTGGAATAGCGCCGTGAGTAACGTGTCACTTACCGGCGTCAGCTTGTGATACTCTCACAGCATATAGATAAGTATCAGTTAGAGCGGGGGAGTAGACCAACAAGAAAGTAGACGAGATAGGTGCAAAGCGCAGCGAGCAGCTTGGTCAGCTCCCAGAATCTCCGCACACGCGGGCGGGATAATGATGACCCTGCAGCTTCGAGCCCGGATCTAAGTCGGGATTGATATTGAGAGCAGCGCCGTGTGCACAGCCAGCTGGGAGTGTGCGGGCATAACTCGCCGCTCAAGAGGCTGGAAGGTCGGGCCGCTCAACGCAGACGGTTTGCTGTGGGGATCTAACGAGTTATGGCCGGTCAGTGAGGAGACCGCTATTGCCTGAGCCGAGCAAAAGGTTTGAAAATATGTTCGATGTAAGACTAAGCTCCCAAAGACTGTGTTGGATGGCCAGTGTGCGACGTGGAAGTGGGAGAGGTGTGTTCTGCGCTTTCACGGTACTCGGTCCGTGCCTCCTTGCTCTCTCACGATGACCTCGACGACGACTTCCAGCTCACAGCCATTCTGGCTGGAGCAAATTGAGCATCGCGGGCGTGCAGCGTACCACCGCCGCTCAGATTATCGCGTTTTCCGCAATGTCCGCGACTATGGTGCTGTGGGCGACGGCGTCACCGACGACACCGCGGCGATCATGTTCGTGGATTGAGCTGGGCATCAAGGAAACGTCTTACAGAACCTCAGGGGGGCTATGGCGAGTGGTGGAAGATGTGGAGGCGGCAAGTGCGAGTCCACGACGTGAGAAGTCTGGTCATGGTATGCGCATCGCCGTGTGCTGAGAGGGCCGCTCAGCACCTCACCTGCCATCGTATACTTTCCGCAAGGGTACGTGTAACGCTTCAGATGCTATAACGCATGCCCTGATTTGGATCCCAAGCTCGTATCTTGTATCGACGCCCATTATCGTGCGTGTGGTTTCGGCTTTGATGTCTACTCGTCCCTCCTCATCTCGCTCTCTCAGGCGTATTACTACACGCAAATCGTTGGAGATGCTCGAGACCCTCCTACTATCATTGCAGCCCCTGACTTTGATGGTATCGCGGTCATCGACGCCGACCCATATCTCCCGGGTGGGAGGAACTGGTACACAAACCAGAACAACTTGTGCGTTCTCCAACATCATGCTCGTCATTCAGCATGCTCATACGAGGCCATTGTATACAGCTTTCGCTCCGTCAGAAATCTAGCCATCGACCTCCGCCAGATGCCGGCACAGTCAACTGCCACTGGTCTGCACTGGCAGGTCTCGCAAGGTCGCTCTAAACTTGCTTGGGTCATCGTCGTCTCACACCCTGCCAGCTACTTCCCTCCAAAACATTCGGGTTGAGATGAGCACTGCTCCAGATACGATGCACCAGGTGAGTAGCACTCGCTTCACGAGCCTAAACTCGGGCTGATGTAGCCTTAGGGCATGTTCATGGAGGTTGGTACACCTGGCTAGATGTCCGAACGACGAACTGATTTCACTTTCCTCAGAACGGAAGTTCGTGATCTTAGCAGTAACCTTGTCGGGAAGATGACGGCTGCCCCAGGGCAATAGACACTCTCAGCGTCTCAGATGCGTACTGACGGCATTTCTCTAGCGGAGGCTTCATGGGAGGTCAGTTCTCTCTCTTGATATCGTGTTTCGTTTCATTGAACCCATGCCTCCAGACCTCGTCTTCAATGGAGGTAAGTGCGACTCGCACGTGAGGAGGTCGAAAAACCAAGGTCTCTGCAGGTCGTTACGGCATGTGGCTAGGCAATCGTAAGTTTGAGTCTGCGCAATGATTTTGAATCTGACCATTCGGTACAGAACAATGTACGCACCGACCCTTTCCCCCCGAGGTATGACCTGACCGGCCATAGTTACCGTCAGGAACGTGACTATCAACAACGCCCGGACGGCGATTTGGGCTCAATGGAACTGGGGTCTGCCCGTGTCATCGTCGTTTCATCGTCTCTGCTGACTGATGTATACCAGGTTGGACATTTCAATCCATCTTCATCAACAACTGTCAAGTGGGTCCGTTCTGTACTTTTGCGAATAAACGTTGATCCGGTCAACAGGTCGGGTTTGACCTCTATATCGGCGGCACTACGAAAGAGCAGCAGGGGGTTGGTGCAGAGGCGATTATCGATGCGGTCGTGACCAACGTCCCCATCTTCCTCCGCACGTCAGCGCCCCGTCCTGGCTCGCTCGTCCTTCAGAACATCGTTCTCCGGCACTGTGTCGTCGCCGTCGCAGGCGCGCTGCCTGGTGATCCGGACGGCGAGATCACCATCAAGCGGTGGGGACGAGGGAATGTGTACCAGGGTGACCAAAAGGAGGCAAAGTTCATGGAAGGACCTCTCCCCGGAAGCGATGTTGCGGACTCACTGTTGGATGAGAACGGGAGGATCGTCAGTCGAGGGCGACCGCAGTACGAGCACTACAGTTCGGACGACATCATTTCCGTTCGAGAAGAGGGCGCTGTGGGGGATGGGCAAACGGTCGGTGTCGTTACGAGAGTACGTCCACATGAGTTGACACGTTTTCTGGTAGGATGATACCAAAGCGCTTCAGAGGATCCTCGTTCAGGTTTGTCGTCTCCTTCCTCCTGTTGTACCTTACATTACGCTGATGGTTGACCAGCATTCCGCCACAAAGGTCATCTTCGTTGACCACGGAACGTGAGTCGAGAGGGCATACGCGTGGTCTATATTCTGAATGCGTTCAGGTACCTCATCACGGACACGCTGCGCATCCCTGCGCATGCACGCATTGTCGGAGAAGCCTGGTCCGTGCTGCTTGGCGGCGGGGCGACGTTTGCCGACCAGGAGACGCCTCGCGTGGTAGTACAGATCGGCGAGCCGGGTGACAAAGGTGCAGTCGAGATCTCGGACATCATTTTTGCGACGCGTGGTCCCAGTGCGTCCATGGGGCTTCTCATCTCCGAGGGACTGATGAGGACAACCTCCAGCGGCTGGGGCGATCGTCGTCCAGATCAATGTACATGGCGCAGCGCTATGGGATACGCATATTAGGTGATGTGGTCTTATCTTCTCGTGTGAACGTGCGAGCTCACTCTTCGCAAAGACTTGGAGGAGGTCAGTAGCTACGCCCTCCTCGTCGATCAGACTGTAACCAGGATGTTCAGCCATGGGCACCAATCTTGAAGCACCCGAACATACGGCCGGGCCTTTCAAAGATACGGCATATGCTGCGTTCATGGGCCTCCATCTCACCAAAGCCTCGAGGTGTGTATCTCATAGTTTCATGTACGGGCTAGCTCGTCTGATGTCACAAACAGTGCGTATCTCGAGGTAAGCTTTGGGCGATCTTTCTCTCGGCTTGTCGGCTAATGAATTCACACCTCAGGGGACGTGGGTCTGGTTCGCTTCCTCTTATCGGGCTGAAGCCATTGTCGGTTTGCTCACTTGCTACGACAGGCTCGCGGATCATGAACTTGATGGTGATGGAAAGACCCAACTGAATCTGTTCAGTGGCCGAGGCATCTTATCAGAATCGCAAGGCCCAGTCTGGATGATTGGCACAGGTAAACACGATACTGTTTCATGAAGGTCTGTTGCTCACGTTCGTTTTAGGATGTGAGATTGTGACCAGGACAGACCATGCTCACGCTAACATCGAATCAAGCCGAGCATCACGTTCTTTATCAGTACATGTTGAAGGGAGCGAAGGACCACTACATGGGCCTTATCCAGACCGAGACGGTAAGTAACGTCCATGAAACTGTGCGGGCTTGACTCATGTTCTGACCTACAGGCGTACTTCCAACCCTCCCCTCCAGTCCCATCCTCGATCAGACATAACCTCGAGTGGCACGATCCAGTGACCGAGCAGCAGATGGGCTGGGGTTTATGGGTAGAAGACAGCCAGCGAATCCTCATCTTTGGTCAGTCATGCACTCGCATTTGAGTCTCGGATCTGAAACTCGTCCCTCCCAGGGGCAGGGCTGTACTCTTTCTTCTCGGTTCGCTATTCTCTCGCTCCTGCTCCATCCTAAGCTGAGGAGCTGCCTAGGCTTACTCTCAAGTCTGTCTCGACAGCTCGTCGTGTCAAACGCAGATCGCCAACATCGATTCGCACTCCGATGTCGCCATCTATAGCTTGTCAACGGCTGGTGTAACTTGGCAGCTCAGTGTTGCTCAGAAGGGTGTCGTGGACCAGAGCCCAAACGCAAGCGGCTTCGCATCGACGATGACATGTTGGACTGTCAAGTAAGGACGATAGAAAGGTCGAGTGCTGGTACGACGTGTATACAATTGGAAGCAAACTCATCTCAGGTTAAGATGCACCTAACTCTAGTATGACCCTCAACGAAACGCGTGACGTCACGCGGTGTGTTTCTTTCGAAACTTCAATCCATGTCACCATCGAGTGCGCCAGCCCCTGGCGTGTCTTGACACTGACGACTCAATACCTGCGTCATGCACTGAGCCTTACACAACATTTTCTGAAGCATGGCATTGCAGTACTTATCGTAAGATCTCATGCATTACGACTAGAGCCCATTTTGATCGAGAGAACCTCGACCAAGACATCGACGAGCACTCATCGACAGACAGAGTCCAGCAGCGCTTGAAGATTCGGCGAATGCGACATTTCGATTACAGCAGTGAATGGGTACAGCAGCGTACAAACACAACCACCGCTACAATTAATCTCGATGCTCACTATGAAGCGATGAGTGAAACTGCCATGAGACCTTCCCAAAGGACAACTTACGCAGACCGAGGCACAGTCAGACTGGGAGCCAGCCGAGCAGCAGCACGCCTCGGGCGAGGGGCCGTGCATCCCGAGCGAGCGGGCGTGCGCAATGTTGTTGCAGGGGTTGTGGCCAGGGGCCGCAGCGATGCAGCAGTACGCCGCGGCCGAGCCGGCCTGGAGGAGGAGAACGGTGGCGAAGGAGATGAGGGTGAAGCGCATTGTGAAGGGTATGCTGGCAGCTCGTCCAGCCCGAAACCTGATCCTTTTATATTCCAGGATGAGGGCCCGACTCGGGTATGACGGGTGATAAGAGCTCCACCCCCCTGTGACCTGACCATGCGCTAATCGGCACGTAGAGAGGTTCGAACTCGGTTCGAAGCCGACTGCGATCACACACACCACACGTGGAGGAGTCGCACTGGCGCAGGCAAGTTCCGCAGGCAGACGGAAGTTCGCAAAACCAACCCAGAGCTGTGCATCAATGTGCGGTTGACAAAGAGCAGTCGATTCACCCGGTAGAGTTGCGGTAGAGCCGCAGTTGCACATCTAGCCGCCGTGAACTGGTACAGTGTAGGGGATGTGACTCCTGCTCTTTATCACCTGAAAAGACTTCGAAAGAACAGCCATCACCCCCACATCATGATCACGGCCCGCTCCGCGTGCCGGCGGCCTCGTTTCGCATCGAGTGAATACATAACCCGCAAGATATGACGGACGGTGGGATCTCAGATCGTCGGCAAGAGAAAGTTTGGGGTAAAGCCACCAATTATGCACGTGACGTCTTGTTGAAATGTCACACCGTGCAGCCATCTCCAACCATCACATTTCAAACTATGATACACAGATAGGCGAACTTAGAGCAAGCCCGCTCAGGCTCGCGGTCCCGCTAGCCGGACCTTCTCATCGACGTCATTCTCATACGTAGCGAACGCCTTCTGGAACATGCCCGCGAGCTTGCGGACCTCGCGTTCAAACGCGGCCGTATCCTTCCACGCCTGGCGAGGGTCGAGCAGCTCGGGGGGCACGCCCGGGCACGCGGTCGGGATCTGGAGGCCGAAGACGTCGAACGTCGTGAACTCCTGCTTGGCGAGCTCGCCCGAGTGCACGGCGTCGACGATGGCGCGCGTGTACTTGAGCGGGCAGCGCTTGCCGTGGCCGTACTTGCCGCCGGTCCAGCCCGTGTTGATGAGCCAGCAGTCGACCTGGTGCTTCGCCATCCGCTCCGCCAGCATCTCGGCGTAGCGGCCCGGGTGCAGCACGATGAACGGCGCCGAATAGCACGTGGAGAACGTCGGGATCGGCTCCAGGACGCCGTCCTCGGTCCCAGGAGTCTTCCTGCAGGAGCCTATTAGCGGTGCAGCGCGAAGATTGCATCATCGAACGCACGAGGTGTAGCCCGCGAGGAAGTGGTACGACGCCTGCTCGGGGGAGAGGCGCGAGACGGGCGGCAGCACGCCGAATGCATCGCAAGTGAGCATGATGATGTTGCTCGGCTGGCGCTCTGCAAGGCAGGGGATCCGGGCGCCAGCGATGTGCTCGATAGGGTACGCACATCGCGTGTTCTCCGTGAGCGCAACGTCGTCGTAGTCGGGCACGCGGTTCAGCGGGTCGTACACGACGTTCTCGAGGATGGCGCCGTAGCGGATGGCGCCGTGGATCTCGGGCTCCTTCTCCGCGCTGAGGTTGATGCACTTGGCGTAGCAGCCGCCCTCGATGTTGAACACACCCGTGTCGGACCAGACGTGCTCGTCATCGCCGATCAGCGCGCGCTGGGGGTCCGTTGACAGCGTCGTCTTGCCCGTGCCCGAGAGCCCGAAGAACAAAGTGACGTCGCCGTGCTCGAGGCCGACGTTCGCGGACGAGTGCAGAGAGAGCTGGCCAAACTTGACTGGTTGCAGGTAGTGCTATGGGACAGCATGAGCGGCCAATCGTAGTTGAAGCAAGCACGCTTACCATAACAGAGAAGACGCCCTTCTTCATCTCTCCGGCATACTCGGTGCCGAGGATGACCATCTCCATACGCTTGAAGTTGATCTCAACGGAGGTGGAGGAGGACATGCCTTTGGTGAATCGGTTGGCGGGGAACTGGCCGGCGTTGTAGATGATGAAGTCGGGCTCGCCGAATTCCGCAAGCTCGGCCTCCGTCGGACGGATGAGCATGTTGTGCATGAAGAGGGCATGGTACGCTCGGGCACAAATCACTCGGACCTTGATCCGGTACTTGGGGTCCCACTATATGACATATGAGTTTATTTCCTAACAGGGAGAAGTGTTATCAAGATGAACGTACACCGGCGAAGCCATCGAAGACGTAGACGTCGTCACGAGTGTTCAAGTAGTCGATTGCACGTTCGCGGTTGATCTCGAAGGTGTCTGTACGTAGGTTCAGTTCTCAAGTGTGCAGAGCTGTCGCCATCTACGTACGCTCGTCCATCTTGATGTTGACGGGTCCCCACCAGATATCGTCACGGCTCGTCTCCTCGTATACGATCCGCTTGTCCTTTGGACTACGGCCCGTCTTCTTGCCCGAGAAGTTGATAAGTGCGCCGGTGGATGAGATGATGGCACCCTCGTTGCGGATCGCGTCCTCATAGAGCTGTGCGACGGGCGCGTTGCGCTTGATATGAATGCGCTCCATGTCGAACCCGGCCTGCGAGAAATACTCAAGATCCTGTCCGAGCACTGTGAATCAGATCAGAAACAATGTTCGAGTCGGTGATAGGATAGGACAGACTGGAGTTGTATTGCTCATGATCGGCCTGGGCGTACGACTTGTGGAGGATGTGAGGTGTGACGTACGGCGACGTGTGAGCGGAGCGGAGAGGCATATTTGACTATAGGATGTATGCGCGTCAGGGTCGCGCATATATCGATGCAGCCACTGCGGCGCACCGATGGCAGGTGAGGTGAGTGACGAAAGGAGAAGGTGGGCGCGAGGCGCGAACGCGGGCGGAGCACCGTCTTAACCAGGGCGCGGCCAAGCGTCATGTGTTCGGGTCAAGGGCCCCGCCCCTCCCGGTCCGATCCACGCTGCGTCCTCAGCTCAGCCAGCCACCCACGGCCCCGCAGCGAAGGCAGACGGTCGTGCGTCAAAGCAGAGTCGTGTGCGCGCCGCCGATGCCAACTGCGCGATCGGCGAACATACGTAGCAGTATACAGTACATCGAAATCAGCTTGATTTGATAGCCTCTACCACCTCATACAACGTCTGCACCACAGACACACCTTGCAGGTCTTCTCCGACCTCTTTCCCAGCCTCCTCTTCCTCAGCTCCAATCCGCCTCAGCAGTCGAGCATGCATACCAAAGTCGCTCGCGCCGCGGTAGTCACTGCATGATTTTCCACGTGAGTTCCCATGCCTCCCCCAGAATAGGCATCACGTACGCCTCGAGTTCGTCCCCGACGTGCATGACCTCGGCCGCGTGCAAGCCGGCTCGTCGGCACGCCTCGCGGAACACACTTGCGGCAGGCTTCTCCGCGCCCAGGCTCTCGCTGATCAAAAGAGGTGACAGGTCGAGCGGCCTGCCGTCGCCGTCGGATTTGGAGGCCCCGAGAGAGTCCAGCACAGCACCGATGCGATTATCAGCATTGGTGATCACTCCCACTTTGATGCCTTCCTTCTGGAGAGCTCTGACTGAGGGAGACATGATGAAATTGGTATATGTAGATATAACTCCGCATTTCGACGTACTGGTGGGCAAAACATCGTCGTAGAACGCGTAGCCTTTCTTCGAGCTGAACCGATGCAACAGTGTCGGGACAATTTCAGGCAAGGCTTTGTCGAGAACTGTTGAAAGAGATGTGATCAACTCACATAAAGCCATCTTTTGCCGTGAAAGGACGTACCGTCTGCTTGAGCGCCGGCCCCAACTGCCGTCCGACGAATGACTTCAGCCCACCACTCTTCCGCGCCCTTTGCATATGCAGGCCGCTCAACCTGCAGGGCTCTCAAGGCTGTATTACTTGCCACCACCTGTAAATCCTCGTTTCATGCCAGTCGAGGAATAAATGACACACCCGTCTTGAACTCGCGTTTGATCGCGCTCGGCCCGAGTGTGCCCAGATACGGCTCAAACACCTGGGCGTATTGTACGTATATGGGTTGATGAGGGCGCACAAGCGTGAACAACGCGTCGAATGTCACCAGCCGAATGTGCATAATGAACAGATAAGGGAGACAGTGACGGTGGACGGAAACAAGCGTCAAATGTGCGTGACTTCACGCGCCTATCCTCAGCACTCAACATTTCGAGTATCTTTGATACCTACTCTCGCCAGCGCACAGCTCTATGAGAAATGTATTAAAATCCGCGTATAGATGACATGACTGGCTTGGGGAACCACATGAGAAGAGTGGAGGAGTGAGAAGGGGCATAGTCGCAACCTGACGGTCACCGAATCTGACTTTTCCCCTTCCCAACTGGCCTCGGCTTGGGTCTTGTATGGGTAGTTGCTGCTGGTACCACCGGGCGATCGTCAACAATCTCGATCTCATCGTCATCGTCGTCGTCCAGGTCGAGTACCTCGAGAGCCTTTCGCTTGCTTCCTCGCCGTGCAGCAGTGCCAGCTCCCGTCGATCCACCACGCGGCGATGCTCGAGTACCTGTGGATCCTTGGGCAGACGACGCCGGTGACGTGTTTCGGGAGCCGGGGTGAGTCGGAGTGTAGGGCAGGTTCATCATCGACATGGTCCAAGCAGGCGCCTCCTGCGTGACCGTGGAGGGAGGGACCACTGCCGGAACGGCAAGACTCTCCGCCATGGGAGTCCGGCCGTTGCGTAAGGACCGCTCGTATATGGTCGTGCTGGCCAGACTGTCCTCAAAGGCTTGTAGAGCGTTGAACTGGGGCGATCCTCGCGACGTTGGCAAGCGCTCGCCTGTACCGCTGGTGTCGAAAAGGTCGAGAGACAGAGCTGCAGTATTCTTCACCAAATGACGGATGGAAAGTGCGTCGTCGTCGCTGGCATCGCCAATGTATTCGGTCCATTCCCACGGGCGGTTCTGCAGCGGTTGAAGTGGGCCATCTGATCGCTGCGCAGAAGAGAGTTTGACCACGTCGGGATGTGGATCTGGGAAGGGCAAGAGTTGGCGGAGCTTTTGCAAGTTCGCAGGAGAGATGTCTGCAGGCAAGTCCGACATGGCCATGTTGGGGTAGAATTGGAAGGGATCCGCTGCCTTGCTACCAGAAGTTGCCTCTGGGTTTGGGTCAGATGATCATACTTTGCATACTCGAACAGACCAACACACCGTCGATGAGGAAGTACATAGTGTCAACGAGGAGTAAGAATGGCGTGGTGTCAAAAAAGATGCTTCGAGCATAAAACTGTCCAGGTCCTTAGTTGGTTGAACAAGTGAAAAAAGCTTGACGTACGACGACTAGAGTGAGCAAGCTGACACAGGTGCTGGAGGCCGCAGAGCACGTCACGGGCGACCATATTTCAGCGAGCCCTAGATCGAAGTGGAGAACCCGGGCAAGAAACACGACTTGATCGGTAACCCAGCTGCTGTCGAAGGATTCCCTGCCCTCATGCACTCGCGTATTTTCGGCAAGGACGGAGAACGAGTTGTCCAGCGCCGTGATCAGCACGTCTTGAAGGGCCCAAGAGAGTGCGGAGGGCTTCAGTCCTCGAAGACGAAGAGATGCCACGAGATGAGAGGACAACTCCAAGAGCTGACCAGCTCGGGTCAAGTTGTAGTTCGAGTCGACAGGATTCGGGATTGAAGCCAGCTCTTGAACACATAGCTCGACGAACTAGCAACAAAATAAGGATAGTGCAGAATTGTACAATGTGAGACCGGCTTACCTTTTGCACACCTTTCGGAGATATCACATCAGCGTGCTCCATGACCATGTGCGCTACATCTTCATCATGGAGCGCCTTCGAGACAAGGTCTTCCAGAAGGGCAAGAGTGCGAGGGGCGTCTACGGTCGCCGAATCGGCCGAAACGAGGAAGAGTTTAAGGGCGCATATCCATGGTTGTGTGGGCAGCCCACTTGCAGATGCTGCAGCTAGCATGAGTGGTCGTTTCTAAAGATCGAACGAGATACGTGCGAAGGAAGGTAGAGATGATATCAGCCTGACGTTCCAGTGCTTGACGAAGGTCCGAGTGAGCTTCCTCACCACTTGACGATTCGCTGATACAGTCCCTCCCTATGAACCGAAACACTGCCTGCCGAAACTCCGGTGAACTCGCAATTTCGGCTAAGACTTCAGAGGCAAGTGTTCGGTATTCGGGAAGAACATCTTCTCCGTCTCGCAAAAGCTTGAGTGACTCTAATCCCTTCAATAGGTCCGAAAACAGGGTGTCGTCGAATACGTCCACTCGACTGGCGCGGAGATAGAGGTTTTGCAACATGGGGTTGACGCCGGTATGAACGTACACTCGACCAACATCGGCGTCGATCACCAGCGCTCGAAGAAGTGTGCACGCCGCCTGAAACGGACCGTGTGAGGTCACGGTCGGGTTCGCGAGCTGGGGATAAACCAGGAGCTTGATCACCTCGCCGGTAGAGATTGCGCCTCGCGAGCACAAGTGGACGAGCACAATCACTAAGAGTGACCACGCTCTCGTGGGTATGGTTGTCTCGACTCGAGCGAGCCATCCTGCGAGATCGAGGCCATCCGACGTCTGAAGCGTCGCCTGCACGAGCGCCTCCGCCTCCTGTAGTGCTCGCCCAACCTGATCTTCGGAGAGTTGGTCTGGGATGGCAATGGTACAGAGGGCCTGAAGCATGCCATCCAAAGTCATGTACACCCATTCATTTCCAGTGTGGTCTAGCCATGGCTCGTGGTGGAGTGGGAAGCCTGTCTGATCCATTCCGGAATGCGGTGAGATACGAGCATCTACAGGAGAAGGGGAAGCCAGGCAGAGAGCGGCACCCAGTGCCAGATTCTGTAGCATCGTCAGCTTGAGTTGCAGCCGAAATCAAATACTTTCACGTACCGAGCGAAACGAATGTTGATCTGCCATGATCATCTCCTGGTCGAGAGCACCGAGCAAGCTAAACACGCCGGGGTGCAAAAGAAAAGTGAAGACAGAGCGCGAGTAGGTTCTCCGTTCCTTTAACGTCATGTGCACAGTGAGCACGATCTGAATAATTTGCTCCAGAACACCGATAGAAGACCAGACGAGCAGGTGTGGCTTGATCACTGCCAGTGCAAGTTCGATAATGGCGTCGCCGTAGATTTTGATGAGAGACATTGTCATCTGCAAATGGCGACTGGGATGAGTGTATAGCTAGGATTAGATAATGAAGAATACTCACATCCAAAAGACTTTTCATGCACCCAAAGTTGTCGAAGAGAAAGACACATAACACAAAGTTCTCTTGCGTAAGTTGACCTCTGTACATGAGTCACTTGTGAGAGGAAGATCAACAACAAACTCACAACTGGAGTCTTTTCTGGATGAGAGAAGCCAACCACGTCTCCAAAATGCGGAGACGCTCGTATGGTCGGGCCGAAAAGAGGGTAAGACATTTGATCCTCATCTCATCTACATTGCTTATGACGATCGAGGTATCGTCTACCCAGCTTCAGGAAACCATCTATTATCAGTGGGAAAAGGGCATACCGAGGACACGCCGGAGCTCTTCCTTGATCAATATCTCATCCAAGTCTTCTTCGGTGTCCCGAGCACGAAGGCCGTAAAGCACCATTCTCCGTTGGGTAAGGGCAGCTAATGAGACTCCAACCAAAGGGATATCTCGCAGAAGAGCACGATGTTTCGACGGGTCCTCGCCAACCTGTATCATACCAGTGAGCGAGCTAATCGAACGGGACTGAAGATCAAGCAGCCACACACCGAAGAGAAAGACAGTCCTCTTTCGTCACGGACGAGCAGCCGCTGCAAATATGCCGTATAATCAAAGAGCTCTTCGCGTACGAGTTGTCCGAATAACATAGCTGTGGCGTGTCCATTTTCACGTAGTCGAGTGGGGTCGTCCAACCAAGCAAACAGGACGTTCTGTAGGTGCCTTTGTGTCATTGCTAGTACACGCACGACCACGTATAAGCGATGAGGGCCGTACTGGTCCGCACTGGTAGCCCATCCTAGGAGTGCGGTAACTGCTGGTTGGAAGTCGTCCTCTTCGATGTTACCCAAGAGATCAATAGCCAACTCCAACCAATTTTGGTTGGTACACACTGTGTTCAACATCTGCCCAATTATTAGATCGTACGAGAACGTACACACTGAAACGGGACGAACATGTACGGTGGTCATGGCCACACTGAGACTTGATCGTGGGATCATCGACTCGTCCAGAAACAACAGACCCCGAACACGGGTGTCCACATCCGCTGCAGAAGATAACGTCCACATGGTTGCACCATCCTCTTCATTGGTGGTCTGGCGTGAGAAGATCTCGGTAACGACCCCGTCATTAGTGAACCAGAGACGTGGTGATACAAGGGCATCGGGAAGAGCTGCACAAATTCTCTGCAGGAAGCCGGCTCAGTTTAGGCCCTAAACTGGGTGTAATCACGTACGTGTAGAAGACTTGTAATAGATTCTACAAGCACATTCAGCTCCCGAACGTCTTGTGTCTTCATCTAGTATGCACATCAACATCTTTTGTCTACCCCATTCACACGGGTTGTCGCTTACCTCATTTAGCCGCTGAACGCACGCGGAGGCGAGTAAGTGGGCCAGTGCACGAGATGTGAGTGCATCATGCAGGTACTCGTCGGCAAGATCTACTATAAACCAGGCTTGCACAAGATTGGCGGTAGCCAGTTCGCGAGCCAGCCAGACGAGAACCGTACGCCGATCTACTAGACCCTGAGCATAAGAGACTCGTAGAAGGTCTACGCTAGAAATCTGTGAGTACTAACACGATCACCAACGAAATGAGACACGCACAAGTACTTGAAGCGCGCCAGCCAGCGTGTGCGCGAATCAGGGTCGGAGAAAACACCTCTAAATGAGCTCTTGATTCCTGCGCCCAGACGGGATGAAGACGATGGTAGCAAAACCTCGGCCAGTATCTTCTTCAGCTGCACCGTCACAAATCCTGCCCACTCGACGCTGTATGCGCTTGGACTGCCAGTAGACCGAGCCGCCTGGAAGTTGTGAATATACTATCATCAGAATGAGTGAGTAACGAACGGACTCATTCGCACCAATGATTCGCACGAGCCAAGTAGCACGCTCAGGCGGGACAACATGCGCGTGCAGAAGGGTCAACAGCTCGGCACCACGCGTGCCGTGAGGAACATTGCGCCCTAGTTTGTGCAAAGGTATATCCTCTCTTGCAAGTTCGGCGAACCACGCTTGTCGCTTTGCATCGGTGAACGTGACGCGGGCGGGGAGCCGGAACGTGGGTAAGGGAACAGGAGCGGCGGACGCGGCGCGGTGGGCGAGGACTTGGTTAAGAAGCAGAGAGAGGTCGTCCATTGCCGTGTCTGACGTTAGGATCATCGTCTGGGCGCTGAATGGCTCTGCCTAACACGAATCGGAATAGAGTAAGGACTGTCTGAGGGTGCGACGCACCGGAAACAACGGCATCACGTACCCATCCTTCACGTTCGTCTTCGACATATGTTCCTCCTCCTCACCAGGCAGTAATGGATCCAAGCCGGCATGGCCTGTCGTGATTCTTGAGCAGCAGCACAAAGTCCTGGAGGATCAAGGCTGTGTACCCAACTTCGCCGCCTCGTGCGCTTGCGGCAACCACGCAGGAGGCTCATCCTCGTAGACGTGAGCTTCCGAGAGCTCACTCATGCCCGCCGAGTCCCCAACGCAGCCTGTGTAGATTATTGAACGAGTTCGGCGGACAAACACAGGCAGGAGCGAGGTCAAGGGGCAGAACCGCGTGACGTCAAGCGCCTCTTTCTCTCTTCTCCCAATCACATCTTGGGCAGTGGACACGCGACTTTTCTCGACACCACGTTTCTCAACGACGATGTGCATCCACTTATTCCATCATGAAAACTGCCTTTGACGCTATATTCGCCACAATCTTTGCTCTTTTGGCTCGACACAGAGTTAGTAATTGCGTAAATCCAGGCAACTGAGACGACTGTTGCAGGGCGATACATACGGCACAGGCCACTATCCTCTACTTAGTGGTTCTGAGAGTTGAATCTCAGATGAAACTATTCCAGGTGACCAGGCGACGTTCAGCACTCGCCCTCGAGCGCACCCTGCTCGCCTTCGTTCCAGTAGAAGCTGTGATCTTGGGTGGCGACCATGATGCCCTTGTTAGCGTTACCGCCGTTGGTCTCGTAATAGTTCCAGCAGTAGATGCCTTGCTCGGTCATCTGGCTGGCCTGGAGTGCCTTGTCCGCCAACTGCTGAAGCATGCCACCGTTGTTGCCAAAGTCGTGCTCCTGATCGTGGGAGTCAGTGATGCGGCTTGCGGGGATGTATGTGTATGTCCTGATCTCACCTCTCCCACATTCTCGGAAGACCAATCATACTCAACGTAGACTCCGCCTGCCTCGCCGGTCTCTCGAGCTTGCAGATGGTTGGACGCGCTCTCTGGGCTGAAGTCTTCGCCTTGCGGGCGGGCACTCAAACGATTGCGACCCTCGACGTCGTAGTGGAAGTAGACCGCATACTTGGTGTTTTGCGAATCCGCTGGGTGATATCCTACAAGATGGTCGACGAGTGGAGGGAGGGCTGATTTCATTTGCGAGATCGATCCATGAGTGGTGTTTCCAAGAAATAGAAGGACCATGTCATCGCTGACCCCGGCTCCAATAGACCGCTGGTTACGAAAGTCTGCAGCAAGAGTCTTGATGATGGCACTGAGCCCGGCGAAGAGGCACACCAACCCCGGGGCGAGCGCCACCGCGGCGGCGCCGCAGGTTGCATATGTGATGGCTCCCAGAGTGCCGATTTGGGCGACCCAGAGGCCGAATCGACCGATAGTAGCAAGCCAGCCTGGCACACGCTCGTGGAGAATGAGGTCACCGGGAACGCGCCGAGCCAGAGAGGTTTCGGCCGCGACCTCGGTGGGCACGGCCATAGTGCTTGTCACCATCACAAGGAGGCCGATTAGGAGGACACTAGTTCCCAGCAATTGAGCCCGAGGGGTTGCTCGCCCGGACTTGGTGAGGAGCAACATGTTGGCGGAATTTGGCTGTTGAAACGAGCAGACCCTGCATCAGTGCCGCCAAAATCCAACCCAACTGGTGTCACGCACATGAGCTCGGACGGAGGATGAGTGCAGGGACCACGACGCGTAAGCTTCAGGTGTAGTGAGACGTTGACCTGGTCAGACCTCTCTCTTATACAGTCACCAGGTCTTTAAATCACTGTCTCATCCGATCTCTTCGGTCACGTAGCCCGGCAAGGTCGGACTCTGACGCTATGTCTTCCAGATCAAAACACCTTCATGCTGCATTGATATGGAGCACGCTTAGGAATCTTTCCTGTGCAGTCGCATTTTTTGGTACAGCCTGGTGAGTGATTTATCGATCCGTGTTCTTCGCAGCGTGTAGCACAATGATTATCGACACCCTATTCCGCGTTGTAAATCCAGGTGTTTGTGCAGTGCATTCAGCCCCCGATTATATATTCATGAAGTGAAGAGGGCCACTATCAAATAAACAATGGCCAATGATGCTGCTCCACAAACAAATGCAGGGGCGAAGATGTCCGAGAACCCGAAAGTGAGGTAGACGAGGACAGACAGAAAGCACAGCTGCACTCCAGCAAGAGCTGTTCGATTGGCAATGCGCGCGAGTCTGTGTTGCTGTACTGGCATCACTACGGACCTCAGTGGTTAGCCGAGCTACGCATGCTCGGAAAAATAATGGACTCAACGGGGTGGTTGATGATGTTGAAGTGGATCAGGATGCGAACTTTCGATGCCTGCTTTGTCAAGCTCCGCTGTTCTTTTCAACACCCGAACACTCCGACGTCCACGGGCATGTTGCATTTGTTTGTTATCTCCGAGCTTGCGTGATAGCGCATCATTCTAAGATGCCGTCGAAGTTTGACCGTTCTTCCAGGAGACAGCATATCAAACACATTATATCACTGCTTACATTGGTATCAAACCGTAGCACGTCACGTTGCTCCGCCCTTCTTCTGCTCCTTCAGTTGCGCGATTCGCTGTGCATAGAGTGATAAGTTACCAAATAGGCTTCAGTCCAAAAACATCTAGCGCACCTGCTTTCGCTCTTCCTTCCGTCTTGCCATCTCCGCCGCCTTGTCCTCCTTGGACTGACCGGATGGCGGTGCAGGCGAAGGTGAGGTGACACGTGAGATTACTGGAGACGGTGACGGCGAACGTGGCGGAGGCTTTGTGGACAACGTCGTGGATTTCGACGGTTCCTTCTTAGCAGGCGTGATGGATACAGATGGCATGGTATATGTCGGTGGAGGTGGTGCACCCCACGGGTCGATCTCGGGTACCGGATTGTTGCGGTTCAGATCACCCCACTCATTGTCTGAAAACAACCTTGTTAGCATAAGTGCGAGTTGAGCGACGACTACCCTCACCGGCATCGGGGACATCATATTCATTCGTCATCGCAGCTGCGCTCGGTCCCGTCTCGAAGTCATTCCAGTCACCCGCATCCGCGTTGACATCCATGAGATCACCATCGGCCCAGGCCCCATACGCCGCATCCGCCTCAGCTGAGAGAGAGCTCACAGGTAGTTTGTTCGCCCCTAGTTGAAGCCCTCGCGCTTTTGGCACAGATGCATCCACTTCGGGTGACGAAAGGGTCGGGAGAATTGGTGGACGTGTGGCCAAGTTCGGAGTGGGTGGGGCAGGTGCGGATGTTGCCATGGTGGTCTGCAGGTCTGAGGCAGCGAGCTTCTTGCTGATAGAGGAGTATGCCCACCCCGCCAGTGCACCTGCTGCACCGGCGGCCGAACCAGCTAGAGTAGCTGGTGCACCTGGTGCGACACTTACTGCGGCGAACAGGTTTGGCGGCCCATCGCCTTCGGCGGTCGCAGTTTCTGGCTGAACCAGAAGGTGTCAGTGCAAGAAGAGGAGCATATACGAGACGGCCCGAACCATGGTTGCCGCATGTGCCTCAAGTCGCTTGATGAAGATGCTGACGGTCTTGAAGGCCTGGTCACGTACGACCCTACGTGGCCATCGTTAGTATGTTTCTGGTCACCGTGATGGGCACTCTTACTTCTCCTGGTCTATGAGAACCGGAGACACAGCAGGCAATGCCCGACCCGCGAGCTCTGCATGATCGAATGCCTCGGCAGTGGCGGTCAAAGCAACTAGGCCGGCAACTCGACACGGAGCGAATGTGTCCCGCAGCGCTCGAGTGAACGCAGGGATCAGCATCTTCTTGCGGGTGCTGGCAGAGAGGGAGGGTGCAAGACGGCCTATGAGAATGCACGTGTTCGTGCGAATCGAAGCCTCCCCGTCGCCTTGCATCTTTGCGAGAAAACGAAGAAGATCGTTGTTCTGAACACGATCGCTGAGCTGAACGGCGGCGTTAGCGCAAGTCGATTCACGGAGTCACACGGCAGACCAGAGGCGCAAGGGTACTGAGTGATTTGACGGTAGCCTCCCGGATGACCGCGACAGTGTCACTAAATCCAGTTTGCTGAGATGCATGAGCACCGTCCCCCAACAGACGCATAACGAGCTCACCAGATGTGGCCAGATTTTGTCATTCACCGCCTTTTTGTCTAGCTTGTCCGCATACTCGGGCAGGGCATCAAGGAGAGCCATTCGCACCGCACGGTCCGGTCGTGCGTACAATGCAAGTACAGGCGCAAGCACAGCAGCGCCGTACTCAGCACGAGGCACCCGTGCACCGAGACGCAACATCAAAGGGACTATGGTTGGAGCCGATGCCTCACCCCCAAATTCGAGAGCAGACACAAGCGCAGGAAGGACTCGGTATGATGCGAATGATGAAGGGAAGGAGGGCGCCGCGTCATTCAGCGTGCTGGGTGAACGTGAGACCATGCCGAACGCAAGGAAAGAGAGCTAGCTACCGCAAGAAAGCAGCCTTCTCGGCATCGCTCGCGAGGTTGAATTGATCGAGACCTTGGCAGACTTGCACGAGTGGATTGCGGGCGAAGAACCCAGCTTCGCTCCCCCCGGTGAACAGCATTCCCAGGTCGAGGAACGCTTGTGGAGACATGCGTGTCCGTGGATTTGGGTGCAGCAATTTCTTCCATGACGGGAAAATGGAAGTTGGTATCGCACCTCGGGGTGGTGGTTGTGCGGTTGACGGCGGAGATTGGCCCGGATGAAAGACGGCGTGCATGAGGAGACCAAGAGCGTAGGCATCTGCGACAGCGGGGTTATGCCTGATCGTGACGGTTAGTACGCTGATAGATAAGTCGAGTAATATGCGTACGGACTCCTTGAGGACCGACCATCCGCCTTTCTGAACCTCGGGCGGAGCGTGAGACGTGGCGTTAGGAAGGAGGCTCCCCATAGTCTATGTCAACGTTAGCCTCCAACACATCTGGAAACAATGTACCAACGCACGTAGAGAACGGCTGCATCGGTGTCCTTTGGGCTGCTGAGCAATTCAAAGCCTCCTAGCTTCCACTCGCCTGAAGGTGTGATGAAGACAGACTGGACGCATATGTTGCCATGCGTCGATGCTGCAGTTTCGTTGACGAATGCAAGTGCCACCTTGAGCAGAATGATTGTCAGATTGGCTACGAAGAGCGAGAGTACGGCGCACGCACCGAGATACGATGCAATCCCCACACCAGCCAATCCTCACGTTCCTTCTCGCCGGCTGTAGCCCGATCCTCAAGCGCGGCCGCCAGTGGAGTGACCCGTTCTGTCATGATGTGAATAGTCGTGTCACTCTCCACAACGTCGAGGAACTTGAGGACGTCCGGATGGCGCACTGTGCGCAGCTTCCGGAGTGCGTTCTTCGCTAGCGGCAACAGTTCACGCTTGCGAGGCGCGTTGGCATCATACACAAATATAGATACTGCTGAGCCATCATCCTTTGGCAGTGTAAGACTTGTGGATATCGGCGGATGGGCGGGCTCGCACCCGCTTCGTGCCTTCGTACAACGTCCACGGCGACACGTCCCCAAACGTGCTCACGACCGGACCAAGCGTGAAGGGCAAGTTCAGCCCTGACTTGTGCACGAGTGACGAGACAGCCGCGGAACCAAGCGTTCGCAAGTATTCCATCTTCGGCGACTGCAGATCAGAGTTCGGAACAGGATCAGCGCTTGGTGGCTGCGCAACAACCTCTTTGCTCTCATGATTGTATCGCCTAGGTGGTTGAACACGTCCCTCCACGTATGAATGTCGGGGTATAGAATCATAACGTTGATTAGATGCGATATTGCTACCAGAAAACGGTAGGCATGAGTGGGATACGACGTGTCGGTCAGATTGGGACACTCGGCATCTCAACTCTCGCAGACATTATTTTGTCCATGGCAATCTCACTTTTTAACACGATACGTGATTCCGTTGCTTCAGATGAAGGTTGCACCCACTCACTAAGGGCTCCGATACTTCGGTCCTCCCCAACTTTCCCAGTATCCTCTTCCAGCATCACGAGGGATGTCCTCTTGCACTGGCCGAATGGTGATATTGTGACTCTCTATGTCTTCTACCACCGTTGGGGAGTAAGTCTTCATCATCCTAAGGAAGCTGGTGGGAACCAGGAGAGTCTCTAGGGCCCGGTTACCAGTGAGCGGACGCTCATGGACGAGTTCTGTCATGATCCCTTTGTTCATTCCGGTGGTTTCCAATGTGCGAAGCTCCAGCCAGTGCCGAGGATTCTGGATCAAAGCTTCGATGATTGGAGAATTGTCATCATACATCGAGCTGTCCACGATGGAAAGGTGTTGGATGCCCGGGAGGCTGTTCATCATGATGCGATAGTCTGCCACTGCAAAACCTTCCCACTGAAAAGTGCTGAGGACAAGATGAATGAGATGAGGAAAAGGAGAGCGTCTGGAGAGAGAGCAAAACTCGACCAGTTTATCAGGAGAGACAGACGCCAGAGTGAGCTTTGTCAACGCAGGCGCGTATAAGATGTCCAGTAGACATTCTGTGTACCCATCGAGGAAAAGTTCCCTCAGCCCATAAGCGTATATGGCGCTATGCTCCGGATGACCAACCGTCCAATCTGAGCACGTCTCGAACCATCTTTCGCCATACAGATGGGCAACACGCAGATCTTCGGCTTCCGTGAATATTTCATCGAGACGATCATAACTGTCCGTAGTGGTGAAATTTGGGTCAAGAATCATCAGAGTTGACAGTTTCGAAATTGGAGTGGCCGCGCGGCTAAATCCGACACCACAAAGACGGATTTCATGTAGGTGAAATGCGCCACCCTGGAACAAGAATGCTTCGTGTGTGACGACATCTTCATCGTGTTCGTCTTCAGTGTTGATTAAAAAAATCGACATCGATGAGAAGGTACTCCAAGGAAGGGGCGTGCGCCCATTGGAAACAGCCTGTCATCGCCATCCATTCGGCCTTGAACGTGAACGTGAACTCGAGACGGCGCAGACGATGCGCATGGGCGGCGATATGGTTGAAAAATCGTGACCCGCAGTCTTGCGGAGAGTAAAAGTTGTGGCCCTTGTTCTTGTCGTCTTCCTCACCTGAGTTTGCGAGGGCCGTAGAGCTCTCTTCTGTGATTTGATAGCAAATATCCAGCAGCACCTCAGGGGCAACGGCCATACACGTCACCATACGGCAAAATTCCTGCTCGTCTCCACATCCCGTTACGTGCAGTGTGGTCCAGAATTCGGGTATAGCGCGGACCGTACGACGAAAACGACGGCAGACGCCGCTGAGAGCGAGCCCAAGTTCGTAGGCGTTTGACCCCTTTTTGATCACTCTTCGGCGAGCATAATCGAATATGATTGTAAGGAGCTCCAGAGGCAGGTGAGACGCGGGGGCATGATTGCTCATCGAAGAACAGACACAGACGATGTGGTCGCGAGGAAAGGGAGGCGCGTGACGTCACGCGTCCGAGCAGGCTCTCTCCTTCACTTGTCCTTCACCACGCATATTGCGCCCGCTCGCTTCCAGAAAGTCTGGATTGCGCTCGGATGGCTACTGCAAAGAGAACTTATAGAGCCAGAAATCCATGTGACCGACGATGATCGAGAGGACGAAGGATGGCTGCGAGGTGCGCAAGTGACGTCACAAGTATCACCTAACCCGCTAACACCTTGCCCTCTTGCCACCAGCGAGCACTCGCGTCGCCCATCTTGTCCAGGCACCCCATGTCTCCTTTGAAACTGCTCCCCCTATCATCGATCTCTCCGCGGATCCTCCACATCCCTGCCCATGGCCAATTTCTCAACTCCGATGCGTCGGGCCTTCCTGTCGTCCACTACCCTGCCTTTGAACCTACATCTGGAAGGGTAAACCCTTCCGAGATCGAAGCACTGGTGTCGAAACACGACTTTGAGCCTCAGTGGAGATACTCCATGTTCGATTTCGATCATTTCCACTCCACAACACATGAGCTACTCGTGCCATTCCGTGGACGGGCGACTATCGTGCTCGGAGGGAAGGAGCGAATCGATATCTCCGCAGGCGATGTGCTCCTTCTTCCGGCCGGCGTCGCCCTCCGCGCAGAGAAGACGAAAGGATCGTTTTGTATGGTGGGATCCTACCCTGTCGGCGCCAAGTCTTGGGATAACTGTCGAGGAGGAGAGGAAGGAGGGGAGACACGGATCAAGTTGCTTGGTAAAGGGGGTGTGACAATGGACCCCGTTTTCGGTATGGAGCAAGATGCGCCAGTGATGCACGCATGGGCTCTGTAGGTGATAGAAAAACCTGATGTCGACGTATTTGGTTGTAGGCGATCCTTCTGTCGCTTTGCCACCATGTCGTAAAGTCGCATGGGTGTTCCTTGATAAGGTGGTTAATGCGATTGAAGTGATGTACACCTGCAGACAGGAGAGGAGTTCGAAGAGTCAGGATGGAACCTACAGTATCAAGTAATTAGCAATTACTCTCCCGCATCTCGGCCGACAGACGTTTACTGTTGGGCTGGTACAGTGGTACTAGGTGATTCACATATGACGTTAGGTTTAGAAGGGCGCGAGAATGTTTTTCTTGCACATCGGAGCTTGCAGCGACGCCCGTCATACCCCCGCGTGACATCTTCCCAGAAGAGAGGGAGTGAGTCCGGGATGTGGAGTTTGCGATGACGATCTACGCTATATTGTCATTCTTTAATATAGTCGTGCGGTTTGAGCACGCAAGGCGAAGGTCACAGGGTCGAGCACGCTGATCGCACTTGAAAGTCGGTAACGGCAAGCACCGGCCGAAGGCGGGTCGTGTTGGTTTCGGGGAGCCTCAGCGGCCAATCGACTGTAGCAGTAGCTTAGGAGGACCAGGTCTATTATGTACCAAAGAAACAACTGATAGAAGACATGAGAGTGACCAGACAGAGGAGCGGAAGAGGGCAAGGAGGAAGGGAAGATCAGCGCAACGACGATCCTCTTCCTCACCCACACGCGACCATATGCTGATGCTCTTCTCGCGCCGACTCAGGGCTTCCAAAGGCTTCCACGACGACGTCAGGTTGAGATGGATATTCGAGAGAGTATAAAGCTAGACCAGAGTGCTCTATGCTGTCCCTCACCCGCACGATATGCTCGCCCTCTTGCAGGCAGCTGCCGCGACGGCGGTTCTTGCCCCACTTGTCTACGGACGCGAGCTCTCTGATTTGCAGACCAACATTGGACGTGTCAACGATGCCAGCGTCACCTACTCGAAGAACGTGTCGCACTGCCCAGGTGAGCGACATTTGCTTGTCCATCGCGAGCTTTCGGCCTGACAGACTCCTCCCAGGCTACACTCTTAGCTCCGTCCGCGAAACATCTTCGGGTCTGACGGCCAACCTCAACCTCGCTGGTGCCCCGTGTAACGCCTTCGGTCAGGATATCCAAAACCTGACTATCCAGGTGTCCTACGAGAGCAAGACTAGGTATCTCTCAACGTTCACTCATCATGTGTTCAACTATTGACAAGAACGGTAGGCTGCACGTCAACATCTATGACGCTGCAAAGACTCAGTTTACCGTTCCCACCTCCATCATCACCCCTCCCGGCACAACCGCTGGATCCAAAAAGTCATCCGCCGACCTTGTCTTCAACTACCAGTCCTCACCATTCGCATTCTGGATTACTCGTCGCACACAACCGCAAGCAGCTCCGATCTTGACACTCGTATCAGCTCCCTTCCCACGACCCCGATCCCTCCTGTGACCTCGGTCAGCAGCAGCGCTCTCGACGGCTTCCCCCTAGTGTTTGAGGACTCGTACCTGCAAGTCGGTCAATGTCTGCATCTGATGTGGAGGACTTTGACTGATGACTCCTAGCTTACTTCGGCTCTCCCGAAGGACACAAACATCTATGGTCTAGGCGAGGTCATCGCCAGCTCCGGCATCCGGCGTGACATTGCGAACAAAGGCAGCATCCAAACCGACTGGACTCGTGACTCTGCCGATCCTATCGACTCGAATATGTAAGTGGCCGTCGCGCTAGGACTTGCCTTTCCCTGCTCATATTTAGCTTCCAGGTACGGAGCACACCCATTCTATCTTGAGCACCGCCAGACTGGCACCAACTCGTACACGTCGCATGGTGTCTTCATTGCCTCTGCCGCCGGCGCCGACATTCTCCTCCTGACCCCGCCGTCTTCCAACGTGTCTCTCATTGAGTACCGTATGCTCGGCGGCGTCCTCGACTTCTACTTCTTCTCGGGCCCTACACCCCAGGCAGTTATCGAGCAGTACTCCAGCGTAGTTGGAATGCCAGGCTGGCAGCCCATGTGGGGCTTCGGCTTCCATCTCTGCCGATGGGGCTATGCCGGGACCAACGCCACGGCGGAGGCTGTTGCGAACATGCGGGCAGCCAACATTCCTCTTGAGAGTGAGTGATTCTCATACTCTTTACCGTCGCCTCCCTGATGACCTCTTGACCAGCCATGTGGAACGACATCGACCTATACCACGCCTACCGAGACTTCACTACCGACCCCATTGCGTTCCCACCTGCAGAGCACAAAGCGTTCATTGAATCACTTCATGCGGCTCATCAGCACTGTTCGTGCCGTTCTCAACGGCTTAGTGTATCTGCCAACCTAACCGCTTCTCATCAATAGACATCTCCATAGTTGACGCCGCTATCCCGCACACCCTCAACAATGGGACAGGCTACTACGCTCCGTACTCTGCCGGCCATGCCCTCGACACCTTCGTCAAGAATCCGGACGGGTCCGAGTACATCGGCTCGGTCTGGCCTGGCCTCACTGTCTTCCCGGACTGGTTTGCGCCGAACACTCAGGCGTGGTGGACGGATGCACTCCGCAACTGGACTGAGCTGGCCGTCGATTTTGATGGTATCTGGCTCGACATGAATGAGGCTGCCTCATTCTGCACGGGTAGCTGTGGGAGCTCATCGTTCACCAAACGGGGTTTGGGAGCTGCGGCACACCCCGACATCAATGTGACCGCCCCTCCATATACGTGAGTGCCGCTCGCCCTCGCCAGTTAGCCCATACTAAACACTGCTTTAGCATCAACAACGGTGCCGGTGCTCTCGGCGCCAACATGCTCGCCACGAATGCGACTCATCACGGAGGATACGTTGAGTACGACACTCACAACATCTTCGGCACGATGGAGGAGATCGCTACCAACGCCGCTTTGAAGACTCTTCGGCCCAACCAGCGTCCCTTCATCATTGGTCGGTCGACCTTCGCCGGCGTGGGCAAGTACACTGGTCACTGGGTAAGTCTCATCATTTTCGTTTGTTCTCACCATTTCGCAACCTGATCTCTCGCTGTATAGCTTGGCGACAACTTCAGCGGGTGGGACTACCTCTATTACATGATCCAGGGAGTCCTGCAGTTCCAGATGTTTCAGATCCCGATGGTTGGTGCGGACACCTGCGGCTTCAACAACGACTCCAACGAGCAGCTCTGCAACCGATGGATGCAGGCCGCTGCCTTCACGCCGTTCTACCGCAACCATAACACAAAGGGCGCGGCTTCGCAAGAGCCTTACGTATGGGAGAGTGTGGCCAACGCCAGCCGGATCGCGATCGCCGCTCGCTACCAACTCCTTCCTTACTGGGTGAGTTGAGGTCGATGGCCACCGTTCCCCATAGTGTACTGACCCGGGCGCAGTACACGCTCTTCGCGAACGTCTCTCGTTACGGTACCCCTCCGGTCCGGCCGCTGTTTTTCGAGTTCCCGAACGACGCCAGCCTCTTCAACGTCGACTCACAGTGGCTCATCGGTAGCGACGTTCTCGTCACTCCTGTTGTTACGCAGGACGCGACCACCGTCACCGGCGCTTTCCCCGGCACGCCGACGACCGTCTGGCGTNACTGGTGGACNNACGCAACTCTGAANNTGNCGAACGGCCAGGCCACGCTCCCGGCCCCGCTCGGACACATCAACGTGCACGTCCGCGACGGCGCCGCCCTCCTTTTGTACAACCAGCCGGCGTACACGATTACGGAGACAGCCGTGGGCCCTTACGAGCTCCTCGTCCACCTTTCTCCGAGCGGATCTGCGTTCGGCACCGCATACGTCGACGACGGCGTGAGCGACCCTCCCGGCCCGGCCACCGAGCTCTTCATCAACGCTGCAAAGAACAAGTTGAGCATCAAGCCCGAGGGCAAGTTCAACGTCACGTCTCGTCTCGCCATGGTCACGCTCCTCGGCGCATCTCAGCCAAAGACCGTCAGCATCGTGGGGAAGAGTGTCAACTTCACATACGATGCGACTGTGCAGAGCGTTGTCGTGAAGGGTTTGAACGTCGACCTGAACAAGGCCGTCTCGCTGACGTGGAAGTGAACTCGGTTCTGAATGAACATGTACTATATATATGATTCGAACTCGCAATTCTGTACGTGTCATTGTCACAGCTCGTACAATAAGTACGCAGATCAACCTCCGTCTCCAGTCCGTAACGCATAAACCGCAATCGGACCGGAGTGAGATCACGCATCTCTCTTCTACCCTTTACCTGGTCCTGGTACCATGGTCGAAACCTCAGTTGATGACACTTCGGTAATTCCACTCATACACTCACACGAGACTAGAGATAACTCCGAAGCTGC
>LCTX01008524.1:0-29348 GCA_002233555.1 Limonomyces culmigenus | reverse complement strand
TAGGATTAGCTGGAGAGCAGGTTATGTTGTGTATAGATCGCGCACCTCCTGCTTGACGGCCTCCACCGTGTTCGACCGAGTGCCAAGAGCAAACTCCGTGGCCTTGTCGAGCAACAACCCACGCTGCTCCACCAGGCGCTCGCGAAACGCCGCGTCCTCCGCATCCGGCTCGCGCACGCTGAGGCGCTGCGCCTTCCACAGCACGTGCATCCCGAGCGCCTGGAGCGCAGCCTGCACCATGCGCTCCTCCTCCTTGTACCCGAGCCGCCCGCGCTCCGCGAGCGCGGAGAGGATGTCCCACGCGGAGCTCTGCTTCCCGTCCGCGTCCTCGTCTGCCCACGCGGTGAGGTCGCGCCGGGCGCCGAGCACGGCTACGCGCGCACACACGGCGCCGAGCGCCGCGAGCTCGTCCTCGCCGAACGCGACCATCTCGACCTCGTCGCGCCCGCCGATCGCGTCGCGCAGCTGCGTCGCGAGCTCCTCCTCGAGGTCGCGGGCCTTCTCCCCGTTGGCGTTCGAGAGTGCATGCGCACCGAGGAGGTACAGGATCGTTCGCACGGCCTGCGCAAGCACCGCGGGAGAGCTGTGCGAGAGGAACTGCTTGGTGATATCTGTCCACAGGTTCGTGTATGCCTGCCGAGGTCACGTCAGCGAGTACTTCTCGGCGAAGGATAGGGCGCATACAGTCATCATCCGCATCTCGAGATAGAGGTCGAGCGCCATGAGTTCCGGGATGCGGAGAACGTGAAGGATCCTGTTCTCGTCCGCTTGATGCTTGACGAACAGCACAGGCAGGCCCTTGATGAACGCGCGGGTGACGTCTGCAACCGCCTCGTCGCCCTCGCCCTTCTTGGCGGACGCAGCGTCCGCACTGATATGCTGTAGTGCCGCGACCAGTACCTCGAGTAGCACGCTCTCCTCTGCATCGTCGAGCCGCCATAGATCATCAACCGCAGCGGGTGCCTTCGCGCCTTTCTTGCGTCCTCGAGCGACAGCGGGTGCCGGTGCGTCCGCTGAGTGATCGAGCAGGAGGAGCTCGAGCATGTCCTCCCACTGCGTGACGGCATCGACGTCGTCCCACAGTGCATCGACCGCGAGCGGGATCCGCCCCTCTTCAGCGTCCGCACCAGCAGGAAGTGCAGCCGAGCGGGTGCCCTCGTCGTCGTCGTCGCCGTCGGCTTTGTCGAGCTGCTGTCCCCACTGCACGAGCAGGCCCGCGAGCGCCTTGAGGCCCACCCATCGTGCCTCCTGCTCGGCAAGCTCGCGTCCAACCGAGCGCTCCTCCGCGTCCTCCTTCCAGACACCAGCAACGAAGCCTGCGACAGCAGTGCGCACGCGCGACTCCTCGTCGAACACGAGCAAGCACAGCGCCGCACGCTGCGCGTCCTCGAGCAGCCCGCCCTCATCCACACGCGCGAGCACGCGCACGACGGCCGTGCGCACGCCGACATCCGCATCGCGCGCAGCCATCTCCGCGAGGCGGCCCTTGAAGCGCTCCGTGAAGTGCGTGAGCGCAGCGACGTGATCCGCATGCGCGTATGCCTCGTCAAGAGCGCGCACGGAGGCGAGGCGGACGGCCGTCGAAGCGTCGGAGAGCACCCAGCCGATGTAGGGGAGGAAGTTGTCCTTGCCGAGGAAGTGGGATGGGTACTTCTTGAGCCACTGGCCCATCGCCTGCACGCATTCGGTCCGGATCGCTGGGTCGGTGTCGCGGTAACGATGAACAAACACGCTGGAGGGCGTCAGTCAGCGTTTAAGAGCGGAGCTAGCATCGAAAACCTACGTGTTTACGATATCCTTGATCCATTCCTTGATCTGGTCCCGGTTCGCCCGGAGAGACTCTGCCTTGGCTTCGAACTGCTTGTCGCGGGCACTGGTAGCAGCAGCCTTGCCCGCCTTCCGCTTCTTCTCGCCCTCGCGGGCACGACTATTCACTTCCTGCTCCTTCTCGACAGCTGCGGCAACGTCGCAGAGCGCCGAGCACAGCTCGAGGGCAATTACGCTCGCAGTGTGTCGGAACGAGCGGATTTGCGAGGAGGACATAGTGGTGACCCAGTTCGTGAGTGCGACCATGAGTTCCGTGCTATAGAGTGCGCCCGAGTCGGCGGCACTCCGCACAAGGCGGGAGAGGAACTCGTCGAGGGACTTGCGAAACTTTTTGAAGATGGGCAGCTTGGAGGTGAGAGGGTACATTGGGGTGTCTTCCTATAGCTACTTTTTCAGTCATCCCGTCAGGTGAGAAGAGAGCAGATACGGACCTGCTTGAGCGATTCCGTAAAGTTGTCGAGTTGGTCGACAACACCGTCGTGGTCAACGGCGGTGTCTGCATCAACAACCTCATTGCATCCGCACGAACGCAGGATACAGTTGACGATATCGGCCAGTGCAGGCTCGGGCGTGGCGGTGAGAGAGTCACATAAATCGTCGACCGTGCTTTGCAGTGCCGCAGCTGGGTTGAGGAGTGTATCTGTCGTCGCCTGTCAACGACTGGAGGTTGAAGCGAGCCAAGGTGCGTACTAAAGAGCGCATTGTCGCCACTGATAGAGAGCTCCTTCGCGAGCGCTGCACCACCCGCCGCACCCTCCGCCGCAGTGCCTTTCTTCCGGCCTCGTCGCGCAGGCGCCTTGGCCTTCGCCGGGGTGCCGTCCGCCTTTGCGCGGCGCTTGGGTGCGGGCGGACCGCCGTCCGCGTCCTCGTCTGCCTTCTTCATACGCGGGCGCGGCGTACCCTTCGGTTTCGCGGCCTTGGACACAAACTCCTCGCTGTCTTCCTCCGGCTCGTCCTCGTCTCCAGACGCGTCCGCGTCTGCAGAGCCTGCGTCCGAGCCTGGCGCATCGTCATCGTCCTCATCAGCGCCACGCTTTCTCTTTCCTGCACTAATCACTCCAGCTATATTAGAGTGTCAGGAGAACGTGCGAACGTCATGTCGAAGGTGTAAACAGACCTGACTGGAAGGGCTTTGCCTGTTTGCGCTCGCGCTGCGATCGGCGCGGCGCCTCGGTTTCGGTGTCGCTGTCGCTCATCGCCTAAATGTATTCGATCGGTCCGAGTTGTCGCCCAAAAGACGCGTGGTTCGGTCGTCGAGACGCGTCGTGCGCGCGTGAGATGAATGCGAGAAACAGGGGCAGGAACTAGTCACGTGGACCGCGCGTCACTCTTCTTCCTTCGTTGACCAAGCTACATCTCCCCGGGTGTCTGATCTCTGAACGAACGGAGCTTCTACTGGGCTTGAATGAGAGAACCTCAGAACTAGTCTCCATGGATCTTAGCGTGAAGCTGTGCGCCGCCGTCGACCAATGGACCAGTTATCCTCCATGACTGGCGCGGATGGCATCAGTCCGGTCTCCGGCCGGAGAGCAGACTATGAAATACATAATTGACATGCGCAGCTCTTTTGGGATCTTAAATCGCAGCGGACCTGCGACAGGTCTGATATGTATGGCCGGCCCACCTGCTTGTAGCACTGCCGCCGGTGATGTGGAGTTCTTCCCTCCTTCTGATGAAGAACACGCGACTCTTCGTCTTGATTTTGGGCTGCGCACATCAACATGGCTGTAGACTCTGCGCAGTAGCTGCGACCATTCGTTCACTATAAAAGCTTCGCACTGGCAGCATACCATTGTTCAGACACCTCACACCTTCTGTCCCTCCATCGCCCCCATGAAGTTCTTCGCCTCCCTCCTCGTCCTTGCCTCGGTCACTGGTGGTCTTGCCACTGCACTGCCGCGCTCTGCTCTGACTATCAACACTCCGTACGCAGCCTCTCGTCCTCTCCCATGACCATTCTTACGCAGAACATATGTAGGTCTGGCGCAAAGCATTGCCAGACGATCCAGCTCTCGTGGTCGGGCGGCATGCCGACGTACTTCCTGGCCGTGCAGAACCCCTCGGGCTCAAAGGTGTACTTCCGTGAGAGCAACACGGCAGACACCTCCGCTTCGTGGGTTGTCAACGCCCCCGCCGGTTCGAACTACTCGTTAGATGTCTAATCATGTGCTAACTAATGCGGCACAGGGGTCACTGTTCAGGCGCAGATTAAGGACACAACGGGCGCCATTGCCTACAGCGCGCTGTTCACCATTGCCAAGGGCGCTTGTGAGTCTCTCTTTGCATCTGGCACTCTAGTGACTGACGGAGTCATAGCCTCGACGTGCATCTAAGGAGGGAATGTGTCTTAGTTTGAGCATACATGTTGTTGGATAGTTGTTATTGCATGGATTCTGCTTCTAGCCCAGTTTGAGTCACGCCGTGGAAGGTGTTCGCATAGGACTATTCTCATCATCCATTCCGTCGCACCGCTTCAAGCGTTTGTTACCTCCTGCTCGATAGCCTAGTACACGATGCTACTCTATCCACGTGCACTGGGATCAAGTCCGCAACTTACCCGCACACTTCCTCGCCAGGAACTCATCTGGCTTCGCACTTCGGAAGTGACACGGAACATTGACCCTCGATGGTAGAGTTACTCTCCAGACTATGAATCAGAACATGCAACGAACATTGGCATTGATCGGTGACTGTATACAAGATGCGGGAACACTCATGATACAGATGGGGAAAGTCCAAAATCAAAACCCGAAGCGTCCATCCGGTCGTTTCAACGTCGTTGCGGGTCCCAGGACCCCAACTTCTTCCAATCACCACATCACCACCCAAACGTACACCGCGCGAAGGCGCGCTTTGGACTGGCCGTGATAGCTCAGCTAGGGCGGTGGGGACGCTCGCGGACCCGAACATTTGACACTGACGATGTCGGCGCCGAGGGACGTCCGCAGGGCGGCGAGAAGACTGAGGAGCGGAGCATGAAGGAGGTGGGGGATGCTGCTCGCGCTCGTAATCTCGGAAGAGGGAAGGGGACCCTGGGATGGGTGAAGTGTATGTCGTCCTGCGAAGTGTCCGCTGTTCGTTAGGCGCAGCCCTCGTGAGTGGAATCTGTACATGTGAGAAGGTCACCGATGAGGAACGAAGGAAAAGCAAGCCAGGCACAAACTCGCTCGACGGCGTGCAGCCCGCGATGGGTCTGCCGGTTCGGCGAGCGAGTTGGCTGGCGCTTTCAGGCGCTTTTCGAGTAGGAAGTTGTGTGCTCAGGTGGCTTGTGGGTGGTAGACGACGAGATAGTCGGGGTGGGAGTGAAGAGAAAGAAAGTTTCCCGACGACGTCGGTGGTTACTATATACTCCTCCGGCTATCATCCAGTTCACCGCTCGAGTCTAGGCGATGCAGCAGCAACCGGTCCCGACAGCCGCAGCCAAGACATAGAGGCAAGGAGAGGAACGTAGAGGACAGCGAAAACAGAGGTACGAAGTGAGGTCGTCGACATGGAGGTTCCGACAATGCAATGTTGAGGTCGAGTCATTCTTTTCAGGAACTGGGAAAGGATGAGAGCGCGATCACCGTGGCTGTGTATCTGCTTCCATGGGATGCGCGAAAGCTGTATGCGCAGGTGAGAACCATGGCGGAGCTATGCCTTGCTTAATCTTAACCCAGATCGCACTTAGTCTGCGTGGCAAATCGCGTTCGCGGGGTTGAGGCAGTTATGCCTCCTTTGACTGAGCGATGGAAGGCTGCGGCGCTGTGCTCCGTGCCGCCTCAACCAGTATCGAGTGGGCAGCCCAGCACATGTCGCTGGGCGGACGCTCTGAAGTGTATATATCTGCTGGATTGCACACGATTGAGAAACACTTATAGCATTGAATACACGGGCCACAGGCTCCCTTGCTTGCATCTCTTCATCCAAAATGCGCCTCGGTGACAGGCACCCCCAATATCATTCATGTGCATTTCGGCTGGAATCACAGTCAATAACCAGATTGCTGCCTGTGTTGTAACCAGCATGACGTACCACGCCGCAGGGGCAAATGCCACAAGGGTTGTATTGCAAAGTGCCGAGAGGCGAAGCCGCAGCAGACGCGACGACGACAGCAACAGTGACGAAGACGGCGGAGAAGTTCATGGTGGATAGGAACTGGGGCTGTTGAAAAGTGATGCCATGTTTGTCTGCTATAAAAGCCCTTCGAGTCCGACTCGGAACAGCAGATCCAAAGATAGCAAAATGACGCAGCGATTTAGATGATGCAGGTGGCTCATATCTGACAGCGTGTGCTGTTCCGCGAAGCCTTGATGCCGCTTGTTCCCCTGAACAGAGACAGGGAAGTACGATACTAAAGTAGCGAGATACCCGCGAGATGAATGGAACAATGATCATGCGCGCCCTACCGATGGCATGTTTGCTGCACGAAGTTGGATGACGTTCGTGAATGTGCGTCGTCTGTCATGCGGAGGTCGAGTTCAGGCAGTCGAATTCATCCTCAAATTCGCCCGCTCTATATCAAATCAAAGATGCCGGCCCTTGATCCAGCACATGTTTTGCCAGTCCCTTGCTCTTTGGTGAAGCCATGTCGAAGACGATGAAGAGAAAAGGGTGGTTCCAAGGAAGCATGATACACAGGCGGATCCTCCCTTATCTTGTCCCTTCCCGGTTCCTGGGAGCCATGAGGGCCTTGAGCACGAGGGTCATGGTCATCAGGTTGAAACATCTCTTGATTGGCGATGCAACGATCTAGCGGAGAATCTCGCTCCAGATCTCGGGTGCACCACGTTGCATCACTGAGGTGACGGCGAAGGTAAGAAGGAAAGGACTCTCGCGGTCACGAGACTGTGTGCGAGGAACTGATGGGCCCGGGTAGCGGATGGATACGCGAAAGCAGCATGCGCAGGTGCCCTTGACTTCGGGCGTCGGTGGGGCGTGCATAAACATAGGTGAATTGTGTATATCATGTGTAGTTACCAAGTACAGGGTATGCCCGTCAATTCACCACGAAAATCCAGGATGAGTAGTGCGATGTGAGTGAACAGGGAGGTATATACAACGAAGCAGTCAGTACTAGTTAGACACACAGAACGTCGAAAAAAGAGATGTGGACAGGGAATGTCTGGTGAGGTATAGAGGGTGCCGCGACGGGGGATCCGAGTGAGAGCAGAGTATCGTCCCAAGGATGCGCTACAAATCTCCGCGGTCTTGCTGCTTCTGTCGACCCAGAGCCGCACTATGGCTCATGAAGTCGGGGATGGGCGAGCGATCGTCCGTGGCGGCGAGCCTGGCTATATGGCGCTGGTATGCGACGAATGGATGGTCCTGGTCGCTGCGAAGGCTTCGCCTCGTGGACGCGGTACAGACTGCAGAGGATGGGCAGTTGCCGTTGTCACGGTCGGCGGTCAGTGCGCCCGTCTGCAGGTACCCATTGATCAGTACCCCGTGAAACAAACCAAGTAGCAGAGGAGCGTACCGTCGTGCTGTAGTCGCAGGAGAGGATACTCGCACCCACTACGACAGGCAGGAAGTAGGTACAACGAAGCGTGCCCGAAGACGGGGTGGTGGCCTGGATGAGTGCGACGCCGCCCTTGTCTGCCCCGGGGCAAGAGTAGGTACACGTGGGTGCGGGTGAGGCCCCAGCAGGTGCCGGGGAGGCAAAGACGAGGGCTGGAAGGGCGAGAAGTGATAGAACAAGGAGTTGCATGTTGACGATGCTTAAAATGGGGTTGAGTGGGGAAGGGTACACAGTGGGAGGGTATGGAGTAGGCCACTCGACCCTGCCCATTTTATCATAGCGTGAACGCCGAGGGACCATACCAAGTGTGGCTCCCATCTGAGAGGTGGAACCAACCTTGCATTTGCGGTGACACGCGAGACGCGGTGGATGGGTGGAATGAGCGTGAACCCCGCGGAGGCTTGAACGAGTGGACCAGCATACTTCGTCATTGCCAAAAACCAAAAGATAGATTGTAAGTGCACCGTGCATTCTCATGCATCCGCTTCATGCGTGCTATCCATTGGCGGTTTCCCTCCCAGCACGTCTGTTCTTTCCCTATACCATTGTCGGAAGTGGTACCGCTGGACGGGACTTCGCGTTACGTACACATGCATAGTGAGACGGGCGCTCACGAAAAGCTGGCGAGGGAGGTGTTAAACAGATGACCGGTCTATTCGCCGAGTAATAAACACGAGTATAGGCGTGGGTTACGTACAGAGGGTGTTGAGCATACGAGAAACTCAGCACATGTGGCGTGATTGTAGCCGTCGAAACACACGCCGATCGTTTAAACAACAAGCTGTCGGTGTCCCTAGAATCAAGAACAGATCGTGTGCACTCTAGCGTAGATATTGAGCTTCTCAGCTATGCCTCGGCATCGACAAGAAAGTCCTAACAGACAGTCGAGATTAGCCTCTGAGGTCTCTTGTGCTGCGTGTGGCGAGCGAGAGAGAACAAACTGAAGCTGCGGCTCACCAACATCGTCCCGAGGCTCCAGGCCACACCCCGCTGCCAGACCGAAGCTAGGGCCAGACCCTCCGCCTCCGCGGCCTCAAGAGTAGACCACGGAGCAACGTTAATCATAAAATTCATGGCCCAACGGTGTGGTAAAAATCTCGGAGGCTATCGCGCCGACTCAGGTATAGAGTCTAACACAAAGGGGATCGTCGAGTGGGCGGGCATCGTCCGGTCGTCTCCGCGGAGATCGTTGAGGACCGTGGACATGTCAACGTGAATTGGCACCGACTGAGTGCCGAGCTGTCATTCGAACAATTCAAGTTAATGTTGGCAGTCTCGAGAATTGGAGCAGACCACCGAGCGAGCCCGGCGGACGACATCTGAGACGAGGTGGAGGGAGGGAAAGGAGAAGTGCTTCCGTGAGATGCGCGAAAGCCTCAGTTTGCTCCCGTCATCGCATCGTCAGTCGCGTCTGCTTCAGCCCTCGTTTATCACTGTGGCTTGTGTGTACATCTGTCGAGGTCTGTACTTTGGACATGACGCGGCGGCGACATGTTGAAGGCTCGTCGGCAACATGTGATCGGCGCGGAATGCACAACCGCCCCACACGTGGAACGGCCGCTCCTTCGTCTCGCCCACCTTCCTCCTAACTTTACTTGAGGCGCACCGTTACGCGTTCGGTGATCATAACAGCCCTAATACTCTACATTGTCGTCTGACTCCGTGTTGTGTAGCCGGTCATGCGCACATTCTATCTCCTCCTCCTCATCGCTACCGCATCTGCACAGAAGTGTGCCCTCCGCAAACGGCCTGGCCGCTCTGACGCCTCATCATCCTCTACCGATTCTACTTCTTCTACCGCCACTGCCGATCCATCGCGCAGTACCGGCGGCTCGTCGTTTGGCTCGGCGAACGCTACGGTTGCTGCGGCCTGGTTCGAGGGCTGGTCGTCCACGTTCACCCCGAGCATGGTGCCGTGGAAGAAGTACACTCACGTCACATTCTCTTTTGCGTACGTCTCCTTTATCTCTCTTACTTTTGTCGATCACTTATGCTGTTCAAGTGTCACTGTTCAGGACGGCTCTTTGGACCTTTCCGCATCTGGTGGCTCGGATGAGCTCACGACTTTTGTGAAAGCCGCTCATGACAGCGGTGTCAAAGCTTTGGTCTCGATTGGTGGCTGGACGGGCTCGGGGTACTGGTCGAACAACGTCGTTTCTGAGGCGTCAAGATCGGCGTTCGTCAAGACAGTGACCGGCATGATCCAGAAATACGACCTAGATGGTGTGGATTTCGAGTGAGGCTCCTACCGTTGGCTTTTTCTGTACAAACCTAATCCTCGCTTTAGTTGGGAGTACCCAGTCACCGGCGGTGAGGTGTGTAACGACTACTCGCCCTCAGACACCGCCAACTTCCTGTCCTTCGCCCAAGCCATGCGTGACGCCAACCCGCACATAGTCATGAGCGCCGCTGCCGGGGTCACGCCGTGGAAGGACGCGTCCGGTACCCCCTCGTCCGACGTCTCCGCCTTCGCCCACGCGCTCGACTGGGTCGCAATCATGAACTACGACGAGTACGGCCAGTTCACATCGACCGCTGGACCGAATGCGGCGCTCGACGACACCTGCGCTCCCGCGGCTGCAAGGCAGGGCTCTGCCGTGTCCGCCGTCGCCGCATGGACGGCCGCCGGCATCCCTGCCGGTCAACTCGTGCTCGGCGTCGCGAGCTACGGACACGCGTTCAATGTCGGCGCTAGCAATGCGTTTACGGCTGGCGGTAGCAATCTCGCGCTGTTCCCCTCGTTCCGTCCTTGGTCGCTCGCACCCGGCGAGGCCGCCCCGACAGAGTGTGGCGTCGCCGTCGCGAAGGACGTACAGTACACGTTTGCGGAGCTGGTCAAAGCGGGATACCTCAAATCTGATGGCACGGCCGCCGATGGCATCCACACCATCTACGACGACTGCAGCCAGACGGTGAGTAGACTTCCGGGTTGACTCTTGAACCTCATTCTGATCACTTTATTGCAGCCGTTTGTATACAACGAGGAGACCGAGAGCCTTGTGTCGTATGATGATGCCCGGTCGTTCGCGGCGAAAGGCGCATTCATCAAGTCGAAGGGGCTCCGTGGGTTTGCGATGTGGGAGGCATCTGGTGACTATTCGAATCTGCTCCTCGACTCGATACGATCGGCGGTGGGAAAGTGAAGATGTAGGAACTTCTTATTATTTACTATATGTCCGTCAAGGTCGAGCTTAGACATGTTGGTGCGGGGCAATAAGCAAGGACATGATGATGGTGGGAAAGAGGCGCCTGTCACGACGTCATCGACTAGGAACTCCTTGAAGACCTCGCGACTGTCTGCCTTCCTATCTTCTTCCTCCTTCTCCTCGGCCAGCACCGCTGCGCGTTAGATCTTACCGTCAGGATGATGGAATCATCCGTCCCGTTTGACACGTCGTCGCCAGCTGTGCGCGACTATCTGTCGCTGGTGCGGCTCCAGGTCCTCACCCCGCTCTCGCTCCTCGTCAACATTGTTGTCTTGGTCGTGTGTGCAGCCGTGCTTGACCCGAGCCTCGAGGGCATTGCGGACGACTACCGCACCGTACTTTCTCCCAAGCCATGGATGATCCAGATGTACATCATCGCCATTTGGGTCGGCCAGGTCGGCTACTGCGGTCTCCTCGTGCTCGTCCGCAAGCCCGAGACGAAGCAGACACTTATCCACGGCTCGGGCCAGTGGCTCGTTTGGGTCAACTGGGTCATGGCTGGCTGGGCAGTTGCATTTGTATGTCCTCCACTTTTAGTTCCTAGAGCCTTCCCTTACCTCGGTACAGGTCATGCAAGGATTCCTCGTTGCGACAATCCTGCTCGGCATGGCCCTCGTACTCCTTGTCTTTTCGAATCTGGTAAATAATGTTTCCTCTCCAGCCTTAGACATGCTTGCTGACCTATCCCTCAGGCACTCGTAATCGCCCATCCTCCCACGACGCACCGCCCGCTCGACACTGCCCTCATACATGCGCCGCTTCGTCTCTTCTTCATCCTTCCATTCATGATCCTCTTTGGCCAAGCTCTCTTGTTCGTGCTCCTTCTACTACTTTCTTCGCGTTCTCATGAGTTCTGTCAGCATTGCGCTAGGGTGGTTTTGGGTGCCCGGTACACCGCAAGCATACACGCACCACCAATGGACGGCCTTTGGAATCGTGAGTCCTTCACTCATCCACTTGTACCACAAGCTCATACATATGCAGGTCCTTGGCACGAACCTCGTTGGGCTGGCCATTGTCATCCTCCGGCGTGACATTGTTTGGACCATTGGTGCGGCCTGGATGAACGCTGCCCTCTTCTCACAGCGACCCAAGCCCATTCCCGTCTACGTGCGTCCTTCCATCTGCTTTCACTCCGGCTCGAGTCTGACCGATCCGATAGGTCACCTCCCTTGTGTTCGCATGCGTGTATCCGCTCGCGCTACTCGCCTCATTCATGCTCCTACGGCTGCGCCACCCGCAGGTCCTCGAAGCTACAAAGCCTACAGACGACCCTGCTTCGGCTACAGGTCCCATCCACCTGCCGGGAGATGAGGAGACCGGGCTCGCGCCACAGGGTACTGGGCCCGCGCCGTACAACGACCAGGCCACTGTGGTGGCCGCACGCGATGTGGACGCGGAGGCGGTCTGGGGATGAGATGCATATTACGGACTTCATAATGACCTTCGATACCATACACGCTGTACTCGCACACATACATTCGGCTATGCATCGTTCTTAGACTCGAAAAGTGGTCTCATGGCCATGCGAGATACGCTGTGACCTCGAGCTCTCGGACGTAGTTCACCCACCCGGGGAAGCGTGCGCATGAGTACAGGCCGATGCGCTGGCCGGGCTGCGCTTGCCGGACAAGCGGATGCTCCGGGCCCCACACCACACGATGCTCCTTCCATTCCTTTCCAGCGTGGACGTTGCGCACGATCTGGTAGCGCTCGCCGGGCCAGGCGGGCCTGTCCTCTGCATCGAGAAGGGCGGCCTCGAACCATGTCCAGCTGTTATTGTATGACCCATGATGCTGCGGATCTCCGGACCAGCCCTGGTCATGCGAGACCGTGCGGAACTCGATGCGGCGGAGCATCCGTGTAGGGACGCTGTGCGCGGGAAACGCGGGCATCGACGTGTGTAGCGCTTCCTGATTGCGGACTTGAGTAGAATCCGTCTTTGCGGTGTGCAGCACCTGCCAGTACTCGGCGTAATCTAGGATCTCGAGTACGGTTTCGACCGGTAGAAGCGGGAAGCGTCCCGCGAGAGGAGATGTCGACGACGAGAGGAAGTGCAAAACCGCGGCGATGTCGAAAGCTGTGGGTCTATCGTAGTGCTCTGTATCTTCGTCTCTGAAGAAGTTGCCGACGAGCGATCGCAGTGCGCCGAACATGGAAGCTGCGCTGATCCCAGATGCTCGGAGGAATGGGCGAGATCCTGCCCCAAATGGGTCGTGTGGATCCAGGTTGTTCAATAGAGTGTCTTCAAGAAGCGCGAGCTATTGTGAAGATGTAGGAAATGATAGCGTCTACAGCCCTTCATGAAGGGACAGATGAAAGAGGAGAAAGTCACATGATCGAAGACGCTCTTCAACCTGGACCTCGTCATCGTTTCTCTGTGCCATGTTTCCTTATGGAAGCGCGGTAAAAGAGCCCTGCGAAGATGAAACTCCAGTTGATCAACACAAGCCATGCGGCAAACTGCAATTCAAGGAGTCGATCCCAGTTTCTATTAGCTCAAACCAAATCCCAGCATGAGAAGAGCGTACATGAATTATTTGCATAGTCTAGGAGATAAGGTTTAGCAGAGTGAGTGGGGTGTCATCATTACGCAGAGGATTGCAAGACGTAGGCAATAGAAGAACTCAGAACTCAGTCAATATCGGCAAGGTCTGAGGTTGCAGGTGTGACTTCGGCTGATGCGTCTGGAGAATGGTTGTCGGCAATGACCAACTTGCTACTCTCAAGCCGAACTTTGACGACGTCGCCGTTTCTAGTCATCAATCAGCCTGCGGCACTCGCAAGGGGGCTAAGGAACGGAACAAACCGGATCGTGCCCCGAATGATCTTTTGCGCCATGGGGAACAGAACTTGTGTCCGCACCGTTCTTGCGATCGCACGCGCTCCGTATACATCCGAAAAGCCGTGCTCTGCGAGCCATGCACGTGCAGGCGCATCGACATCGAGTACCATCCGACGTTCCGCAATGTGCGCAGCGACGTCACGCAGACGGAGGTCGACCACCTGGAGAATCGAGGCACGCGAAAGACGGTTGAAAACGAGCGTCTCATCCAACCGGTTCAGCAGTTCCGGTGGGAAGAACGTGCCTGTCCGGGCGAGTACGGCATCGCGGGCAGCAGGCGTGACAACCCCGTCATTGTCGCATGCACCCGGTTCTGCGAGGATATCACTTCCTGTATTCGACATCAGCTGAGATTCTGAGAAGATCGACGATAAGCCTACCAAGGTTGGAAGTGGCGCAGATGATGGTGTTTTTGAAGTCGACCTTTCGACCCTGACTATCAGTCACGCTCCCCTCATCGAGGATCTGAAGGAGGATCATCGCTACGTCCTTGTGCGCCTTCTCCAGTTCATCGAGTAGAATCACAGCGTATGGCCTGCGACGAACGGCTTCCGTGAGTTGTCCCTAATGAAAGTGAGCATCGAATCGAGACAGAAAATCAGCATGCTGACCCCTTCTTCGAATCCTACGTATCCAGGAGCCGCGCCGATGAGCCGAGAGATGGTGTGTCGATCGTGGAACTCGGACATGTTGATAGTGATTCTGTGGGGTAATGAGTGACATGTTCGACATGACGAGACAGGAAAACATACAAGCCTCTTGTCTCGTCGTCGAACAAGAAACCAGCCAGAGCTTTGGTCAGCTCGGTTTTACCGACGCCAGTGGGACCCAAGAACATGAAGGAGGCGACAGGCCTGTTCGTCGGCTGTAGGCCGGCTCTTGACATCCGGACGGCGTCGGCCACCGCACGAACGACGTGGTCCTGGCCTATGACGCGGCCGCGCAGGGTCTCGTCCATCTGTCACATTTCATCAACTCAAGCTTCAGTATGCAGAAAAATGCAAACGCATACATGCATGAGTCGGTCGCGTTCACCTTTGAGCAGGTTCTGGACCGGCACACCGGTCGCACGCGCAACGACGCGTGCAATGTCATCCGCGGTCACTCGATCATGGATACCACCTTCGGGTGGCTCGGCACGTGCGAGGTCCGCCTCCAATTCCGGGATGGTTGCGTATCGAAGCCGTGAGGCCTGCTCGTACTTGCCCTCTCGCTGAGCGATCTCCAAGTCGAGCTTCCCCTGCTCCAGTCGCTCCTGCAGAGATTTGATATGATCGAGACGCTCACGCTCTGGAGGTCCGTGTGAGCCCGTCTAACTAGGGACGTGAAAGTGCTGAATCAACTCACCAGCTCTCCACGTCCGCTCAAGCTGCCGCGCCTCATCCCGCTTACTATCGAGCTCCGTCTCGACCTTCTGCAACCGCTCCAGGCTGAATACGTCCTCTTCGCGACGCAGACTCTCGCGCTCAATCTCCAGGGTGACACATTCGCGCTCAAGCTGCTCCAGCTCCTCCGGTCGGCTCTCTTGCGAGAGACGTAGAGCAGCGGCAGCCTCGTCGAGGAGGTCGAGAGCCTTGTCCGGGAGGAAGCGGTCGGAAACGTAGCGCGCCGAGTAAGCGGCAGCGGCGACGAGAGCACCGTCGGCGATACGCACGCCATGATGCAGCTCATAGCGGGCCCGCAGACCACGAAGGATGGCGAGCGTCGCGGGCACTGACGGTTCAGCGACGCTTACGGGTTGAAAACGCCGCTCGAGAGCAGCGTCCTTGGCGATGGTCCGTCGGTACTCGTCTGGTGTCGTTGCGCCAACAAGCTGGAGTCCACGAGCAAGAGCAGGCTTGATCATCTGACCGGCGTCGATGGAGCCTTCCGCTTTGCCAAGGTTGAAGAGAGTGTGCACTTCATCGATGAAGCAGATGACACTGCCGGCCTCGGCTTCGATATCCCGGAGCAAGTCTTTGAACTTGGTCTCGAAACTGCCTCGAACGCCTGAGCCGGCCATGATGGCACTAAGGTCGAGGGACAGTACCCGCTTGCCATGGAGAGACTACGCCGTGGAGAGTCAAACATTGCCCAAGGATGTGCTCGAGCGATACCTTACCTCGGGAACTTCCTTAGACACGATACGGCTCGCCAGGCCCTCCATGATTGCCGTTTTGCCCACACCCGGAGGTCCGATTAGCTGCGCGGACGACATGAGCAGAGCACAGAAGACGGAAGGACACATCATCTACCACAGGGTTTGATTTCGTTCTCCTTGAAAGAACTGGCCCTCGTGGTCAGCGCACATCCTGTTGACAGTGGCCTAAGAATGGTTCTTACTCTGTATGGTCCTACGGATCTCTATGAAGACAGCTTATTAAGCGTTACCGTCAATGCAAGTAGGGATGGGTCACTCACCCTCGTCTCGACCAATAACAGGATCTAGCTTCCCTTGCTTCGCCATCTCGGTCAAGTCCACACTCTGTATCTTGAGTCAGCGCATACCGCGGTGGACCCAACGGGCGACGCACGTATTCCTTCAGGGCTTCTCCTGGCTGAGTTTGCTGTCCAAACGAGAATCCAGGAAACCCGCCAGGCATCCCTCCACTTCCGATGCCTCCGCCGCCTCCGCCGCCGGGTGGCCGAACAGCATACGAGCGCGTCTGGAGGAAGGTTGGAGACGCCCTGCATACACGCGAGAGGGACAGCGACCTGGGCGCCTTCGGCGTCGAGCGCGCAACGAGCCGTAACGAGGACGTGGATGCAGGCATAGTCTGGCCGGCCCGGGTGACCTGAGTGACTCAGTGAGGATGAGGAAAGCCAGTGATGTGTGGCGCCACGTGCGCGTCATCCCGGAGTCGGGCGCTTCTTGTGTGATCGCATTTCTGCCTCTTCCTCGTCAATACCCACATCGCTTCTGGTTGCCCTGCTCTGTGCCCTGATGAATTCGCAGAAACCAACGCCGAATGAGGTTATGTGACTACCAACATAAACTTCATCTCTTTCTACGCATCGTGCACCCCATGAATCTCTGCGAACGGGTCCAACGCTGCGTTCCGGTGCCACTCGTACTCGGCGTTCTTCGCAATCTTCTCGGCGACCGCCAGCCCATACTCGTGCGCGATGAAAGCGAGCATGCAGTCCATGCCGGCAGCGACGCCGGATGAGGTCCAGATGTTGCCATCCGTCACCCAGCGGGCAACAGGCTGCCACTTGACTTGCGGAACCTGCTTCTCGACGACGCTATAGTACGCCTTGTTTGTCGTCGCGCGCCGGCCGTCGAGCAGGCCCGTGTGCGAGAGGATGAGTGATCCCGTGCACACTGTCACGATCGCTTTGAGGCGCGGGTACACGTCGCGGACGAAGGCGACCAAGTCCTCGTTCGGGTCGAGGCAACCAGCGCCTCCCGGAATCATGACCACGTCCAGATGTGGCGGCGGAGCAGCAAATGTGTGCGTGGGGACGACCCGCTGAGCACACGCAGCACGCTTCACGTCGCTCGCTCGGCGAGTCGAGACCGGCTCGAGTGTCGATGCGAGGATGTGAAAGGCGACGGGGTAGTTGTCGGCGAGGATATTGACGAATTCGATAGGTCCAAACGTGTCGAGCGCCTCCCAGCCTGGGAAGAGGCAAAGGCCGAAATGGATGGTGTCCCCTAGACGTCACAATCATAAGGGTACGTGATCTTTCGGTTGCACCAGCACGTACTTGACTGAGCGAAAGACATGCTAGAGAGTGGGGGATAGCGAGACAGAGCACACTCTATCTGACCTTATATAGGCCAGGACGTCGCAAGTGTAGTCAGCCATGCGCAGCTCGCCAACTGCATACTTCCGCGTGTAGTCGGGAGATGCTCTACGTGAGGCTCATAGTGATCAGTAAGTCTTGTTCCTAGAATTGCCGCCGGGACGAGCATACAGCTCACGCCATGGCCGCTAGCTTTTGACCTTGGTGTTTCGATAACCCAAGCTGGGAAACAAATGCACATGATGTGAGTACGCGTGCTTGGTACTCAGTCCGACGGCGAAAGAGCAGACGCCGAACTGCATGATGGGAGCCGACGAGCCGCGCGTCCCCCGGCCGAGCCTTCTTCGGCGACACGCAAATCGCGAACTGCATCAGCACTGCGATGGCACTCGCCTCTTCAAGTCAACCCAATAAATCATATATTTCGCTGTTGATGCCGGCATCAACCTATATAACATCCTATCTTGGCACACTGAGCACTCGTGACCCTTCCCCCTCAGAAGCCCTGGCACTCCATCCAGCGGATGACGCAGAGGGAGAGCAACGCTTCAAGAATGAGCATCTCCTGCGGAAACGAGACATGCAGCACGGCATGCGCTTGGCCGACTGGTGTGGAGATGTCGGCACGCCTGAACTCGGCGATGCGTGCGTTGGTGGCGACCACGAGCAGCTACGTCTTTTCAGCGAGTCTGTACCGAAAAGGCTTGGCGGCACTCACATCGTAGCCGGTACCTTCCTTGCGCCATTCGTAGACTCTGCCGTCGCCCGAGGTAAATCGCCGGGCACTACGCATCGTGTGAGCTCGAGTGCTGGGTGCATCTCAGCTAGACCACTCACAAGAAGTCTGTGGCGGGCACAGCGAGTGCAGACCTGACGGGATGGTCAGCCGTCTGAAGATAACAAGACACGGTATGTGCACGAACATGTCCATCTGCCGGCCAAGTATATGGGCCGTGCCGAGGTACACGTTCATGATCCAGTCGAACCGCGCGACCACATCATTATTGTTGCGGTACACCTAGATGTGGTTAGCCGGTTGAAGAGGAGGCGCTTCAGTTAAGGCTCACCGTCGTGTGAGTGTCACCGAGGACAGCTGCCGGCGTCTGCTCAACGTATCAGCACGACAGATCACGTCTTCCCTGAGATACGCACGTCAAAGCGGAAGAAGATGGGTACATTCGTGTTCCCGATCACGATCAGGTTCTCGCGAGGGTCGTCCTGCCAGGCACCATCAGTCGCGATCTCACGATCTCCATGCGGACAGTGCAAGCCGACCTTGCCGGTGAACTGGTATGCGGGGTAAGCCGGGCGGATCACGCACCATCCGCAGCACGGCGCACTCACAAACAGCGTGTGTATTTCCGCATTCATGTCGGGAGTTGCCACCGGGTATGTCAAGAAAGTTCTGGGCCACCACCGGCCGGCCGGCTCATCCAGCTTTTATACAAGCCGGTGTGTATAGCACACACTCAGGTGTGCATCTCCGGAGTGTGCACTCGCGAGGGACGAGGGCGGACCGCACCGCCCCTCGGACGGCGCGCGCGAGCGCGGACGCAGGGTGGAGAGCGCAGGCAGTGAAGACAGATGCCGGTGAGCCGGATTTAGAGCGCACAATCGGCGCATCAGCGCGATCCTCAAGCCTCAAGGCATCGCGCCACCACACAAGGTTCGTCGCGCAGCGGGCTCGTTGAGGACACGAGGACTTGGCCATGAGAAGAGGCGCGCGCCCGTCGTGCAAGATAAAGGCGCCAGGGCCGACATCGTTTAGCAGCAACGGTGCAGATGAACTCGAACACAACGCGCCGCGCTTGGCAGGATCACTGCATGACGTTTCCGCGGATCCGTACACGCGCATTCGAGGGTCTTCCTGGGCTTCGCGCCCACCGCCGGCCCGGGCAGTGGCCCGACCCGGCTGCTCCCTTTGCTTGCAGCCGCGATGCCGAGGGTTGAAGCAAAGGAAACGGCGTCGGGCCGTGCGCGCTCCGTACGCGGATCGCAGGAGAAGCTTGTATGATGTGCTTCGTAGATCACACTCGACCCGAATAACGATAGATTGAAGGTTCTTCGGAGGAGGCGCGGATTGCGTAGCATGATGTGCAAAGAGCTTGCAAAGAGCTCTCAGGCAAGAATGTCATGATGGGCATAGATTGTCACGGTATAGACTATAGCCAGCAGCGTGTTCAAGCATGAGAGTCAACCGACCACGTCGAGCTTTAGGCAGATTCTGGATCCCGTTCCACGTGTTCTACATAGATCTTCAAGAACAGACACGTCTAAAAGAACGTTGCCTAGCAACCAGATATGGCGACCACATCTGTGCTTCTTGCACAGGCTCAAGGTACCCGAAAAAGAGAAACCTTATTTGTCGCGCAGGCCCGAAGTGAAAGGCAGTCCCTCCGGCAGAAGCGGAGCACTGACTGCTATCCAAGTCCGAGCACCCTCAAAAGTTTGGATTCATCCGCGGAGATCAGCAAGGCACCACCGTGCGCTGGATCGCGGTGCGCGTGCGGCCGGGAGACTGATGTCGATGCATGGTCGCGAGCGAGTTGTGGAGCCGCAGGTTCCGGAGCCAGGAATAGAAGCAAGCAGCACTTGACGTTGTGGAGTCATCCTCAAGTCATCCCTGAGGCCGACGTCCACACGCAGTTGCAGCACTGGCGGAGTGAAAGCACTTGTCGGACGCGCACAGCATAGCGCTGAGCACGACAAGGTCTGAGGACAAGCCACGGCGCGCGACACGTGCCTTTTGTCCCCTGTAAGTAACGGAGCGCGCAAGCGGTGCGCGGGCCTATACCCCGCATACTATAAGGAGCTTACAACTGTCCGCAGCATCCCCGCATCCCCCTCCCCCACGCCTGGCGCCGCTTATGACGACCACGACCACCACGATGACCGTGGCGCAGCCGCCGGCGACCCCGGGCCCGAGTATGTTGCGCAGTCCTGGCCAAGGACACGAGGCGGCGGCCTTGTCTGACGTCGGCGACCAGGCCACCACACCTCCACCTGCACTTGCAAAGACCCCCCGGCGGTCATTCTCACAAAGACTGTCTCTCATCTCACGCTGGCCCGGGCGCGCACGCCCATCACGATCGCGGTCGCTGTCCGAAAGGAGAAACGCAGGTGAAACGGACGCGGACGACCACGACTTGTATCCACCCGTGTTCGATCTGCCCTCATCACCTCCGCCACCATCTTGCCCACCCATCATGGCCGACGTTGCCGTGCCTCAGCTTCTGAGAACGGGGACGCCGATGACGAAGGTGTCTGCGAACAACAGCAAGCAGAAGCGCATCGTCCTCCGCCTCGACCCCGACCAACGCCGCCTTGTATACGAAACGAAACGGATCCGCATCAGTGCGTGTCCTCACCCTCTTTCATACCTCTTATAACTCATCTTCTGTGCCTAGTTCCCGTGGATTGCATCCGTGAAGTCCGCGCCGGCGCCGACGCACGCTACTACCGCGAGAAGCTTGGCATCTCGCACACACAAGAGGACCGCTGGCTCTCGATCGTGTACTCGCTCGACGGCGAGTACAAGTCTCTACACCTCATCTGCACCACGCCGGACCTGTTCCTTTTGTGGGAGGACAACCTGCGACGCTTGCTCGCCGTGCAGAAGGAGCTACTTGCCGGACTCTCTGACGGCGCCATCCGCGAGCACGTCTGGGCTCGCCAGCACTGGGCCGACGCAGACTCGGTCGCACGCGATGACCGCCTCGACTTTGACGAGGTCCGGTGCATGTGCCAGAAGCTCGGCGTCGGCGCGTCCAAGGACGCGCTTCAGCGCCTCTTCAGTGCCGCCGACGTGGACGCGCGGGGATACCTCGACTTTGAGGCATTCCAGCGCTTCGTCCATATGATCAAGCGCCGGCCCGAAATCGAGCGCCTGTACCGCAAGCTGCAGGCCCTGTCGCCGGGCCCTGCGCTCGACTTTGCCGCGTTCTCTCAGTTCGTTCTCGTATCGCAGAAGGAGAACTGGGACGCGAAGGAGCTCGAGCGCGTGTTCCGCAAGTACGCGACCGACGCCAACTCGATCGCGCCGGTGCCGTCGCCCGCGACGACGCCACTAGCACTCCCCGAATCATCGCCTCCGTCAAGTGGATTCCTCCGGTCCTCATCTCGTTCGTCTTCTCGCGGGAGACGTACTGCCAAACTGTCTCCCTCGGCAAATGCCTCTCCTGTTCCTGTACATGCGCCGCTACCCCCATCTTCCAAACCAGTCACCCCAGCCATTGTCACGCGGGAGCTACCGAAGGTTGATGTCGTTGAACCAACACCTATCGACCCGCTCCCGCAGCAGCCAATATCAGTTGCACCCACACCTGTTGTTGGATCGGCTCCCCCAGATGATGGGCATGTCACTCCCTCGCAACTCGGGGACGCGCCGCGGCCTCCTTCGCTGCCTCCGAACCAACCCCTGTCCCCACCCGCCTTGTCACCGCAGACAGCTCTACCTCCCCTCGACTCCCTCGCGCTCTCCTGCGACGCCTTTACCTCCTTCCTCCTCTCCTCCTCCATGTCTGCAACACGCTCCTCGCCCGAGGTGACGCACGACATGACACGGCCGCTGTCCGAGTACTACATATCCTCCTCGCACAACACGTACCTGGTTGGCCACCAGCTCGTCGGCGACGCGACAATCGAGGGCTACATCCGCGCACTCCTGCACGGCTGCCGCTCCGTCGAGCTCGACGTGTACGACGGCGAGATCGAGCCGATCATCACGCATGGCGGCACGTTCACCACGCGCGTACCCGTGCGCGACGTCGCGCGCGCGATCGCAAAGTACGCGTTCGTTGCGAGCCCGTACCCCATCATCCTCTCCGTCGAGGTCCACTGCGGCGTCGCGCAGCAAGCGCTCCTTGCGCGCATCATGCAGGAGGAGTTTGGCGACGCACTCGTCACGGCACCGATCGAGGGGCGCCCGGTGCTGCCTGCCCTCCCGAGCCCTGAGGACCTCCGTGGGCGTGTGCTCTTCAAGACCAAGAACCTCCAGGTCAGCGAGAGCGGTGCGCTAGACGAGAAGCCTGTCTTCGTTGGCGGAACGGATGACTCGACGGAGAGCAGCTCCGAAGACCCGGAGGACTCGCCTCGCGCATCCGGCAGCGGCAGCGGCACCGGGTTCAAGGCCGAGGTCAAGGAGCTCCGCAAGGACTTCGCGGGCATGCTCAAGCGCGTGCGGGGCAAGGACGCGCCGAAGCGGTCCGCGACGCTGCCGCCTGCGAAGAGCCCGGGCGCGGGCGGGCAGAAAGCGAAGATGAGCCCGCAGATCGTCGCGCTGCTCGTGTACACCGTCGGGGTCAAGTGCCGGGGCCTGAACAAGAAGGAAGTGTACGCGCCCGAGCACCTCTTCTCGCTCAGCGAGAGGACGGCCGGGAAGGTGATGCGCGCGAGCGGGCTCGACCTCGTCAAGCACACGCGCGGGCATCTCGTGCGAGTGTACCCCAAGGGCATGCGGGTTAGCTCGAGTAACTACCACCCGCACCGGTTCTGGGCGGCCGGCGCGCAGCTCGTTGCGCTGAATTGGCAGACAAGCGGTGCGTCCTCTCGTCCCTTCACGTCGCGTCGTGCTGATCGGTTCGTCGCAGACCTCGGCACGATGCTCAACCACGCCATGTTCTCCCGCAACGGGCGGTGCGGGTATGTCCTCAAGCCGCCCGCGCTGCGCGATCACGGCAAGGAGCTCCTGCAGAAGAGCACGCGGCACTTCCTCGACCTCACGCTCATCTCCGCGCAGCAGCTCCCGCGGCGGAGCCGGCTTAAGGACGAAGTCGTCAAGACGATGGTCGACCCCGTCGTCGAGGTCTCGCTGCATGTGCCCGACTGGACGGCCTCACCTTTCCTCCCTGCCGCCGCAGGGACTGGTGGAGCACGATACGAGCCGTCGTCGGGCACGCCTGGCGTTGCGCCCGGCCCGAGCACGGGTCGCACAATTCAATTCCGCACCGCCACGGTCAAGAACAACGGGTTCAACCCGGTGTGGGAGGAGCAGTGCAGCCTGCCATTCGACTGCGTCGGCGACATGACTGAGCTCGTCTTCGTCCGCTTCACCGTCAAAGACAACGGCGACTCGGAGGACAGCGAGCCGCTCGCGGTGTACTGCACCTCGCTGAAGAACCTCCGCGAGGGTGAGCTCCCTTCCAATCTGGGTTATTCATGAGCTAACCGTGTGTCCCAGGCTACCGACACCTGCCCCTGCACGACGCCTACTACTCGCAATATTTGTTTTCGACGCTCTTTGTGCATATCTCGATTCGCGATGTGGATACCCGGGTATAAGTATAATATGAATCGGGTCGGGCTGGTCCTTTGTACGAGTACGTGTCGATCGACTATGCATATATGCTATCTACGGCTGTTCATGCCATCAATATCATCTCTTGCTTTGTGTTCAGTCGTCCTTGGGAACTACAGCACAGCCACTGGTGTCCCCTTCGTCCTGATGTCGACGTCACTCTCCCAGCTCGATCGCAAGGGCATGCTTTCGGCATCATGCACAACTGCATGACAAGCGCGTGGCAACAAGTAGTTGCCCTCTGTCCAGCATGGCCGACCTCTTCTACGGGTGGTCGACCAATCATGTAGCCGCGTGGGCTACTGTACTGGCTATCGGGCTGTACGCGTACCGTCACTCAGGGCCGAGCACAAGCTCAAAGCTCGACATTCGTGGCCCGCCGAGGTGCGTTATGATGCTGCTGCTATGTGCTTGTCGCTCGCTCATGCCTGTCTTCCTCTCCCAGAAAGAACTGGTACTGGGCTGATACTCAGACGCTGTTCGGCGAGTCCGGAGCGCGGGAGACGATCGAGAAGTGGACCGAGGAGTACGGAGCCGTGTGCAAGCGCGCTCTCGCGTTTGGAAGCAGCGATGTCGTGATCGCGGATCCGAAGGCCGCAGCGTATATCTTGGGCAACGCGGAGGTACGTCGAACTTTCTCAGGTGCTTCAAAAAGATCTTGAACGATATCAGAGCATTTGACACATCGAACTCTTCTCTCACATCTTCACCGTGAATCTGGTGAGCGGACGGCATCGCCTCACCCATAATTCGCCGCCCACTGACAATTTTTATGAAGGTTGGACACGGTCTCATCACTGCAGACGGGCCCAGCCACAAGGGACAGAAGAAAGCGATAGCACCTGGATTCACAAGCGTCAAGATCCGCGAATACACGTCCTCATTCTATGACTCTGCGCACAAGGCATGCGCTTGTCTCCAAGACGAGGTAACAGCACTAACAGCACGACGATAGATGGCAACGAAGTGGGCCACGACGCTGGAGAACTCTAGTACTACGATTGAGGACGTGAATAAGTGGTTCAGTGCATACTCGTGCGTCCCTCGTAGCTTTTGTTTTGTCTCCCTTGACGAGGTTCCCAGACTGGACACCATCGGCGTTGCTGGTCTGGGCTATGATATGGGTGCGCTGGATGGTCGACCCTCGGCCGTCGCTGCATCATTCGAGCAAATCGCGACCGCTCGAATGACAATCATGGACCTGGTTGCTTTTGCACTCATGTTTATTCACCCTATCGCCACGTCTATCCCAACGCCTCGTACCAAAGCTCTGGAAGAGATGCGCAAAGCGTGCACAGGGGTATCGCGGATTGTCATCGATCGCGCTCGCTCGGAGGAGAAGGGGGAAAGAAGCGTCATGGGCCTCCTCGGTCAGCTGTACCCCGCATGATCAACAACAACTTATCTAGCCGCGAGACTGCAGTTCAGGCCGAGTCGTCCAACGCAGGGCCCTCCATCACCGAAGAAGAGGTAAACTCTCAAGTCCGCACGCTGATCGTCGCTGGTTATGAAACCACATCCTGTGAGTGGCGGTATCGACAGGATAAGTCTTTTGTGTCCTCACACGCTCGTTTGCCAGCTGCGCTGTCCTACATCATGCTCGAACTCTGCAAGGACCAGGATCTGCAGGCTCGAGTAAGAGCCGAGTTGCTGGCAGCTTTCCCTGTGGAGGACCCGACACATGATGAGCTCGCCAATGGTTTGCCACTCTTAGACGCCGTCATCCATGAGGTCCTGAGATGCTATGCTCCGCTGGCTACTGCGAGGCGCACGGTAAGATCTAATTATGACTGTTTCTGTCCTCTACCTGACAGACACATAGGCGATAAAAGACGATGTCGTTCCGCTGTTATGGCCTATCACCCTCCCAAACGGGACCGTGACAGACAAGCTGGTCATACCAAAGGGAACGACTGCAGCGATCCATACAGATGTCATGAACCAGTCCCGTGCCATTTGGGGAGAAGACGGAGCAGCCTTCCGACCAAGCCGATGGCTCGAGCCACTGCCCGAGACTACGCAAGCGATGGCCGGCTACCACCACTTGGCCACGCTTCTTGACGGCCCCAAGGTGTACGCAATCTGACTCTTCGGCTAATCGTGCCGTGTTAACTTAATTATCTATCTAGGTGCCTTAGACGAGCCTTCGCGATTGCTAACATCAAAATTCTGATGGCAACCCTCCTTCGACGATTCGCTTTCGAGCTCCCCGACGGTGATGCGACACAGATAGGTGAAGAGCAGACTATTGTACGCCGACCGGTGATCAAGGGAGGGAAGGGGTTCGCTATCCCTGTGGTAATCAAGCGTGTGGTGGAGTGATCTTGAGCGGGGGATCAAAGATGCAAGTGCATGAGGAGGATGTGATGGTATGGTTATCCAGTACCTAGCATATTTTGTACGCTATCTTTACAGAGTCCTTGTATCATGTGTGCTGCGGCTCTGGCATCCTGAATGAGCCTGAAACCGTCTGAGGCTCGTCTGTTGTCCTCATTTGCTCAGCGTGCGCCTGCCGACCATTGACTGCGAGATCCTCCGATTCGGGAGCACTGGGAGCGAGCAGAGAGTTATAGCGAGCGGTGCTCTGCGGCTTGCTTCGGCTGCGCCAGAACCAAAAGCCGCACAGGGCGAGAAGAAGAAATCCCATGACAGAGCCCACCACGATTCCCGCAATCGCGCCGCCGCTGAGCTTGCGCGGGGGCTCGATGTTCTCGAGTGGGAGTGCGAAAGACGTGGTCGTGTTCACGCACTGCAAGAACGTCATGTTCACTGACGCGGGGAGCGGCGTGTCGGCCAGAGAGGGCGGGGCGGTGCTGTTGTTCGCGGGCTGGTTCGTCGCCAGCGAGGCCGTGTTGTTGTAGCCGTCGAGCGTGAGCGCGAATTACGACGCCCGGTAGTACTGCACCGCCTGCTCCGGGTACACTGCGGGCACAGGGGCGTCGCGATGGAATATCGCGAAATGACTCGTCGTGTCTTGCGCCGAGCAGTTTGCGATGACTGCGTCGAGGACGGCACGGACGGAGGCGGTGTCCCCGATGAGGTGGTATGCCTCATTCGTGGATGGGGATGATGACTTGACAGGTACGGTGGCCGTAAGGCCGCCAGGCCGCTGTTCTTCGTGGTCATCATACTGTTCCGCAGTCAGAACTGAGTGCATGAACGAAGAGACATGGAACATACGCAGTTGTACTGGCAGTAGTAGTGGTTATGGATGGGTACCGGCCAGAACACGTAGGGAAATGACCACGAGTCGAGATAGTAGCCAGAGGTACCGTATGGGTATCCGCTCGAGTAGCGCGACGTGCCATATATCGAGCCCTATCCGCCGGTCAGCGAGGGGCGCTTGCAGTTGGGAGATACAGATACTCACCCTTGTTCCGCTCCCATACGGCCGCCCCGCGTATGGGGAATCACTAGCCAACGTCCGAACTTGGCCACCACCGTTGCTGTACGATGACGCAGAGGCCTTGGCTCCAACGCCTGCGCCCTCGACGAACGGAAACGTCTGCGACTTCGTGATGGTCGGGTGGGTGCTCGGGAAGGAGGCAGGCGTGTGCGGGCCTGAGGAACAGTGGTGGATGAGAACTCGCTATAATCAGAGCTGGGAGTGGACGTACTGCCGCTGGCCCCGCTGCCGCTTGAACCTCCATTGCCTGATTCACCATTGCTGGACCCACCGCCGGTTGATCCACCACTGCCGCTGGATCCACCGCCGCTTGGCGCTCCGCCAGACTCGCCGCCGCTAGACCCGCCACTAGACCCGCTGCCGGATTCGCCACTCTCACCACCACTATGGCCGCCTTCGCCTCCGCTGTGGCCACCTCCCCCGCCTTTCCGACGCTCAGGTGCGTTCAGCAGAGCAAGCAGATCAGATGTCGCAGGCATAGTGGTGCGCCGACAGAGGGCAATAGTGGTGCGCCAACAGAGGGCAATAGTGGTGCACCGACAGAGGGCAATAGTGGTGCGCCAACAGAGGGCAATAGTGGTGCGTCGACATAGGGCAGCTAGACCATTGTGCTTTTGTGCTCTCTAGCATGCAGTAATTGTACGCAGTACGGGACTCCGGATAAGGACAGCCTGAGCTACTGCCTGTCATCGCGAACTGCATCGCCATTTTGATGGAGGAGAGCAAAGAGGCAATATTAATGGTCAGGTGCCTGATCCGGCGCCTGACGCCGGCCGCCGGGTTCGTCTCCTTCCATCCCCTCCATTCTTCGCACCGAGCCTCTCTTTTCTTAGCCTAAGGCCTGAAATTGCATTCATCTTCTATCTTAATTCGATACTATGTAGGTCTCTGCTTTGCTTGTCGCGCTCGCCGCGTGTGGGCCGCGTACACAGCGTCGCATGCACGCGCCGACGACCTAGGCTGTCCACCCCTCACTCCGGTCGGCGTGGGGCTCATGTTTGTCAAGAAAGGTCACAACTTCGACACCAATATGGTTTTGATCGTATGCGGGTACAACGACTACGCGAAGTGCATCTACCTCCCCGTGCGTCTACCCGCGCTCCCGTTTTCGGTGTGTTCAGTCCTGACCTCCCAGGCCAGAACGGCACCTTCTATTCGTCCGGCAATTTCGCAACAAACGATAGCCGCGACAGCAACCTCGGCGACTGCTTCCCCGCGCTCGTTCAAGGCGGCGTCTAGGCCGGGCCCAGCAACTTCACCCAGCTACCCACCGCTACTGCCTCGAGCAACGCATCCGCGTCCACACCCGCCGCCGGCACGAACTGGAACACGGTGATCGGCACGAACTTGCCGGGCGGTATCACGACGGGCCCTAGCTCCAGCACGCCTGCGCCCTCGGCCAGCAATACCGCCAGCGCGCCCCCGAACGCGGCGCTCGTTGGCGTCAGCCCCGCGAGCTGGCTGGTTGCCATGGTCGCGGTGCTCGTCGGCGTCGCTGCTCTCTGACACGACGAGCACGTCCGTAGATGTGGAACCGTGTGTAATGCGTCATTTATTTTGATATACCCCATCTTTGTATGTCCATAAACTTTCAGCTGAGGCCCAGTAGACCGTGGCAGATGAATAACTATAACACTTCATGAGCATCTCCTGATCTACATATGGTGCGCACCCGACCGACATCACAGCTTCTCCATCGACCTGGCTTTTTCGGTCTTTAATTCGTGTCACGCTGCTTTCGTCACCGCGCCAGAGCCTGGGCAGAGCATCCCCGATCACCCCAAGGAGCTTCTGCTTGTTGTGAAGACGGTACACACCCTTTGTCTGCCCTATACAATGATCGGAAAACGTCACATGGCGTTCCGTGTGGTGTGCTCCTGCATTGGCATCTGTGGCCAGAGACGAGTATACGGATTCGCACGCAGCGACTTATAACTGCTCGAAACCATCTCACTGCCGGGTGCCACAGAGCTCCTCATCGCGCCCGGATCGTTTCCTCGAATCATAGATGCTTGGGCACTCCAGCAGCCGGACACATAACACCAAGAATGAGGTGCATTATCCAGGTGCTAGAAGGCAATCATACCGAGCGACGAGCGACAACGGACACCTCTGTGTCAGTGCGATGGGATGCTGTGTTGTAGGTGTCTTCTTGACCTGATCCATCGGATCTACGCAGAAATGTGCATATATTGCAACTAAGACAGTACCCTTTACTGTAACCGATTCCCAAACGAAAGGCTGTACTAAAGAATGGAAGTGCAAAAATTGTCCAAGACGCGAGACTCAAGATGGAGTGCACGTGTCGGCAAATGGGCTCCGATCTGCCCGCGCGCTCTAAGTGGCCGACGTTGGGATGAACACAAGATCCTGAACGGCGGACATCAGCAGCAGTTCAAGCACATAACCCGCAGAGACGCACCACTTGGTTATTCAAGTAATGCGTCCCAGATATCGCATAGATCCAGCTGCCGATGACTGCGAAGCCCATAGAGCCGGGCTGCGATCCGTCCGGGTTCGTCCATACTGGCGTCACCTTG
>LCTX01008523.1:0-32851 GCA_002233555.1 Limonomyces culmigenus | reverse complement strand
GGGGCCAGGGGCTCAAGAAAACTGTGACAAAGGACAGGTACACACCACAGCAAGCTCACAGGAAGTTGGCTTGTAGCGGGGTAGGGCCGCGGTCTGGACAACCAGATGCACAAGGCTCTGCAGTCAAAGATCAAGTGGAACTGAGGAGCAGAATTTTGTCTGCATGTCCCAGGATTTAGCACGAGTCACCTCTCCATCACACTATCCCGTGGTCAACTACGCACTCAGCCCCGTCTGAGCTAGCCTGTGGCCCACGCTTACGCAAATCACTCTTCATTGAATCCTTCCACAGCTGATGTACTCATGCCAACAAGTTTTGTGCACTACTTTACATGTCCGTCAAGGACTCCCGCTTGATGCACTCCAACAACCAACGGGTGACAGCCGCGGCCATGTCCCACCCACGTGGCTTGCTCTCGTCACGGTCGTGGTTGCCGGTGACCAATCTGCCAATCTCGTGGGCCGCGGCAATGGCGGGTGGCGGCCTTGCACGGATTTGGGGCAAGGGCTTGTCCTTGCCCTTGGCTGTCTTCTCAAGTCTAGCTATGTCAAAGCCTGCAGGCAAGAGCCAGTCACCCTCGGTGGTTGACTTGTTGCCCATTTTGATGCACCCTTTTTTTCCAGCACGGCAGGGCCAGCGTGACGGCGCTCCCTTGACTCTCAAGTGCTTCTTGACTGCCAAACTGCAGTGGCCCTTGCTGGCCTGGCAGTTGGCGCACGGCTGCAGATTGTGAGCACCCAAGTGTCAGGTATGATAAAGGAGCACATACTGTGTTGTAATACCGTGCAAGGCGCTCCACCGCGGGCTTGCGCAGAAGCGCCAAGATGGCCTTGTCCTCCAAGTCTTTGGACTCAGCCGGCGTGGGAGCAGCTTCCCGCGGCACTGCCAACCCAGAGGCTGCGGCAATGGCAGGCTGTGCAGGTGTAAGGGCCGGTTGCGGCGCAACAGGCAAGCAGGCCGCAAGAATGGACAAGGGCGGCGAACTGGACGTGAAGGCCGCAACAGGCACAGTGGGTGCAGCAGGCTTGTCCACCTCCATCAACTCATCACTGTCACTGCAGTACAGGTTGTTGTCCGAGTCAGCCATAGCCAACTCGGCCTCCACTCCTGCGCTCCGCCATCTCCGCCAGCATTGTCTGCCGGCACTGCTCCTCAGCTGCCTCAAAGGCCGCAGCTGCCTTTGCCGCATCCTCGGCCTTGCGCGCGTCCGCGGCCTTTCAATGATGGGTAGAAGGGGCTTGGCCCAGCGCAGCCCTGATTGATACACACGGAGTGGGGAGAGGAGAGAACACTGGAGATTCGCCTGCCAGAATGGCAGGCTCATATACTAGAGTACAAGCATAGCCGCAGATAAGGGACACAGCCATCAGGTCTATCAAGACACCGATGGCACACGAGACACAATCACATGCGTGGTACATACACCAGCTGTGCGTACAGCAACGCACAGCCTGGTTAGTCTGATACTGCATACACAGCCTGAGTCAACAGGATGCACCACGACAAGTCCGAGACATGTCCGAAGCCAAACCGAACCGAACCGTAACCTGTGCATGGTGAAGTGCACTGACACGGCCTTGTGTGCGTGCTTGGACTTACGCAAGTCCTCAGCTTTGTGCGAGTCCTCGGACTCACGGGCAACCTGGGCCTGGGCCTCAGCTGCGGCCTTGCGCGCCGCCTCAGCCTCGGCCGCGGCCGTGCGTGCCACCTCATTCTCGCGGGCAGCCTGAGCCTCTGCCTCTGCTGTGGCCTTGCGCGCTGCCTCAGCCTTGCCGGCAGCCGGAGTGTCTGCCTTGGCCTGTGCCTCCTCAAACTCACGGGCAGCCTCGGCCGCAGCCTTGCGCTGGACACTAGATCCAGAGGATGACACAGCTATATCTGCATTGCCTGCATGCATAGGTTAGCTGCGCTATGGCGTATATACCTGTGGGTGTTACTCATGGCTGGTCCTTTCCTCCTCTGGTGTCGGATCATGCGGGCCGCTGTGGTGGTCAATCAGGATCTCTGTCTAAATTAGGAAGGAGATAAAATTTTACTCACCAATTAGCGCCGGAGAGCTTGTCCATGAGCTCAAGGAGGGGGATGAGGGTGCTCCCCTCAGGGAACATCTGGGCAGGCGTGAGGCCCCTAGCCCAGCCTGCTGTCAGGATACTGACCTCCTGCTTGAGGAACACAGCGACGGTCACGTGCGTGGCAGGCGGGCGCACCCTCAGTGCAGCGAACCACGCCCTCCAGTTCGGCGACGCGTTCCACAAGCAGAGTCTCGCGCTGGATGTGTGCCGCTTCGCGCGAGGGCGTCATCGAGTGCGGCGCGGAGAGCGGCGATGTTGGAGACGAGCGTGCCTAGCTCGGCCCGCAGCGCGGCATCGCGGTCAGCGACAAGCGCGGAGAACGTGTCGCGTAGTGCAGCCTCCTCCAAGCGAGCCTCGAGGTTGGCAAGGTGCGCGGTGAGTGCGGTCTCGCGCTCGATGGTGGCGCGGAGGGCTTTGTGCCAGTGGAGCTCTTATGCTGCGGTGTCTGCCATGGAAAGCTCGAGATCGGAGGTGGGGGTGGGGAACAAAGAGAGGATTGCGTTTCGTCAGACCCGCGTACCCCTGAAAGGCGCGATAGCAGTGGCGATGCCCCTGCATAGATTCAAAGCAGTGGCGATGCATGATGCACTGCTCACCGCGCCTCTTCCACGTCCGCCGACGACTACATTCTGTCTTGAGCGCCCGCGATGGCGACGGACCCGTACGACGCCGTGCAGCACGAGGTCCAGAGCTCGCTCCTCGTCGCGGACACGCTCCGCGCGTCCTTCCGGCGGATCGCGAGCACCGCGCGCGCCGAGAGCGAGGAGCTCGTCTATGCGCGCAACGAGGTGTGTCTGCCTCCTGCCTTAATTCTACCCAACTTATGGTCTATGGTCAGCTGAAAACAACGCTCGCCGCGCTCGAGACGGACCTCAAAGACCTCGCGGAGAGCGTCAAGTGCGCCCTGCCGTCCCCGCTTCTGCGCTGCACGCTCACACCCGGCTGCGCAGGATCGTGGAGGAGACGGGCCCGCAGCTCTTCAACATCCCCGACGCCGAGCTCGTGCGGCGCAAGGCGTACGTCGCGCGCGTGCGGCGCGAAGTCCAGGTCGGGTGCCCGCCCCCCTCGTCCTGCGCCGGCTCACCACGTGCAGGCAGGGCATCCGCGACGAGCTCGCCGCGCCCCTCGGCCGCCGTCCCCCGGCGAATGAGGGTAGAGGTGGCGGGGACGAGGACGAGCAGGCGGAGTGGGCGCGCGAGGAGCAGCAGATGATCATGCAGCAGCAGGACCACACCATCGACGCCATCTCCGGCACGCTCAGCACGCTCGCCGAGCAGGCCGGGCTCATCGGCCGCGAGATCGTCGAGCACAACGAGTGCGTGCTCCTACTTGTGCACTGCACCCCGCCGCTAAAGGCGTGGCGCGCAGGCTGCTGGGCGACCTCGAGGACAGCGTGGACAACACGACCGCGAAGCTCGGCGCGGCGATGAAGAAGCTGCAGAAGTTCATCCGGGAGACCGAGGGTCCGTGCAGTCTCTTCATGTCCGCATGGGCTGGCTGACATGGGCACGCAGAGACAAAGTCCGGGTGGTGCATCGTCATCCTGATCATCGTGCTGCTCGGGCTGCTGCTGGTCGTGATCCTGATTTGACGGGTGCTGGTGCTACACATTATCTATCGCGCTGTATGCTAGAAGAAGCGAGTCCGTTGCCTATCACTGGTACGGCACAAAGCCGCCCCCGTCCCCGCCGGGCGCGTCCCCAAAGTACGCGTCCCCGAGCGCACCCCCGCGGTCCTCCCACACCGCGTCCGCATCGAAGATCCTATACTTCCTCAGCACGTCCCGCGCCAGCGCCTCGTCCGGCGCGCCCGGCACGAGCGCCTCGGGCGGCGGCAGCGGCGGGAGCGTCCCGAACACGTCGCGCGCGACGGCCACCTGCGCGAGGTACGCGTCGACCGGCCCACGCGGGGGGAAGCGCGCCTCGGCGCACAGGATGCGCTCGATGCTCCCGTGCGCGCGGATCAGCTTGAGCGCGCGCGCGGGGCCGACGGTCGGGATGCGGGGCGAGAAGTCCGTGCCGAGGAGGAGCGCAAAGTCGACGAACGCGCGGCGGTCGAGCGCGAGCGCCGCGCGCACGCCCGCGCCCGAGATGAGCTGCAAGGGCCCGGCCCGGTGCGTGATGTTGCGCACGAGCGGCGCCTCGTACACGAGCACGTCCGTGTCCTCGGAGACGACGTAGTCCGCGTGGCCCTGCACGACGATCGCGGCCGCGAGCGCCTCGGCCTCGTGCGCGCCCGCGGGGAGGACGCACGGCACGCCGAGCGCGCCCAGCACCTCGCGCGCCTCCGCGTACGTCTGCGCCGTCGGCACGTTCGTCCGCCGGTCGTACGACGCCGCGAGTAGCACAGATCGGTCCAGCAGCCCCGCGACGTCCGCCGCGAGCGCGCCGTACGCGCCGGACGGCAGCGCGCGCCAGACGCGCGCCTCGGCGTGCGCGAGCTCGCGCTGGAACTTGGAGATGGTGTGCAGCGTCTGCGCATCGCCGTGCTCCGCGACGCCGTCTTCGGCCTCGGTGGCAAGGGCGGAGCTCGCGGCTTCGACCTCGGGCACGCTCCGCTGGAATCGCGCGAAGAGCTGCGTGAAGCCAAAGGCGAGGTCGCTCGGAAGCTCTGGCTTGGCCTCCTTGGGATCTGTGGATGGCGGAGAGCCGGGTGGGGGCGCAGCTTGCGGTGGTGCGGACGCGAGGTCGGTCAGGGCCGTGGCCAGAGCTTGAAGGGAGGTTGCTGGCTCTGGGGTCCCGGTTGTCAAAGGTTCAGTTGACGTTGAGGCTATAGGGCCATCACTGGTGGCAGCGACCGCAGAGCCTTCGGCTACGGACTGTGGTTGAGGAAGCGGAGCCTCCTCCAAGGACGGTAGTGTGGGCTCCTCTCTAACAAAGTCGTCCGGGGACAGCAGCGTGGGCCTCTCTCTTGCGAGGTCGTCCAAGATATCTCTCTCAACTAAATAGTAGTCATTCCATTTGATCTCCTCGGACCGGCTTCGAGGTGGGAAGTTTCGGGGAAGGGTCTCGCCCGCAGACGTCGGTCGGGGAAGTGTGTTGGAGCCAACATCCTTTCCGAGGCTCGACACGTCTGCTGCACCGATAGAGCAAGCGAGAGGCGTGACTAGTCGCTGGCGTTCGTCCTCCGCGAGGTCTTGAGCCTGCCTGAGCAGGCGGTGCAGGACCTGCAGGCGCGACAGCCGTTCATCCTCGACAGCTCCCCGTGCTGTGTCGGTATTCCGGACGTCCTTCCGGCGCTGGACCTGCAACAGAGCGTGAGCAAGCGGGTCAGGGGCACAGGCACGCGGGCAGGCGGACCTCGGCCTGCTTGGCGACGCTGCGCTGGCCGTCGAAGACGCAGATGGCGCGGACGCCGGCGGCGTTGAGCTCGTTGATGATCTTGTACCAGCCGAGGACGTGCCGGTGCGGATGCGGGTTGTTCGCAAAGTGGAAGCGCTGCGTTATGAGCGTGCCATCGCTGTGTCGCGCGTGAGTAAGCACGTCGCGGATGCAGAGCTAGCAACGTACAAGACGACGGTCTTGCCTGCAAGCTCGCGGGCTCGCGCGGGCAGAGATTGGACGACTTGAGGGCTGGATGGAGTGTGTCAGCTGTGCTGTGGCGAGGCCTAGCAGGAGCGACGGACAAGGCTTTGAGCAGGAATGGAGTGAGTCCAGCAACTCCCATGGGATGCTAGGCCGTCCAGAAAGTTCCAAGACACGTCGGCAAACTGTGTTATCACAGCAAACACGTCAAGTAGTGGCAAGTGATATAAGCAGTGGTGGAACCGGAAGCAGCCAAAGAGACCACGTGTCTCCGCGCACCTTTCACTCGCGACTGATCTTGTGCGCGGCCATTGACCCTCCCGCTTGCCCGTGACTGCCTCGGCTGTGCGACCATGTCGGTGATGCTCACAAAGTTCGAGTCGAAAAGCAATCGCGTCAAGGGTGTGTGAGACGTCCGGCGGGAGATCGCGCCCTCAACGGGATCGTTTGCCAGGCCTTGCCTTCCATCCCACGCAGCCGCTCCTCGCCGCCACTCTCTTCAATGGCACGGTCCAGCTCTGGAACTACCGCATGGGCGTCCTCGTCGATAGGTTTGAGGAGCATGACGGTGAGTGCCCAGTGTGTGCAGTGCAGTGTGCGACGGGCCCTCACATCTCTGTCCTAGGCCCCGTCCGTGCAGTCGCCTTCCACCCGTCGAGACCGCTGCTCGCGACAGGTGGTGATGATTTCAAGATCAAAATCTGGGGTACGTCATCTCATTTCTGGGTCTGTATGACCAGCGCTCACACCGTACCAGACCTCAAGCCGCAGAACCGCCGGTGCCTGTTCACCCTGCATGGCCATCTCGACTACGTTCGAACGCTGGCGTTCCATCATGAGATGCCGTGGATCGTGAGTGGTTCTCTCGGCCCTAGTTCATTAGAGCTCAACTTTGCACCCTTCCCAGATCTCGGCCTCTGATGATCAGACCGTCCGGATCTGGAACAGCACGTCCCGGAACTGCATCGCCATCTTGACGGGCCACTCGCACTTTGTGATGAGCGCGTTCTTCCACCCGGAGAAGGACCTCGTCGTGTCCGCGTCGATGGACCAGACGATCCGCGTCTGGGACATCTCCGGCCTCCGCAAGGGCACGCCGCAGCAGCAGAGCGCGAGCACGCCCGGCGGCAACTTGGACATGTACGACAACTCGTCGACGGTCAAGCACGTGCTCGAGGGCCACGACCGCGGCGCGAACTGGGCCGTCTTCCACCCGACGCTGCCGCTGATCGTGTCCGGCGCGGACGACCGCTCCGTGCGGCTCTGGCGGATGAGCGAGACGCGCGCGTGGGAGGTCGACGCGTGCCGCGGCCACTTCAACAACGTCGTCGCGACCGTCTTCCACCCCACGCGCGAGCTCATCCTCTCCGCCGGCGAGGACAAGACGCTGCGCGTGTGGGACCTCCAGAAGCGCACGGCCGTGCAGACGTTCCGGCGCGAGCACGACCGCTTCTGGGCGCTCTGCGCGCACCCGCACCTCAACCTCTTCGCCGCCGGGCACGACAGCGGCCTGATCGTGTTCAAGCTCGAGCGCGAGCGCCCCGCGTTCGCCGTGCACGGCGACACCGTCTTCTACGTCCGCGACAAGCAGGTCCGCTCGTACGACATGAGCAGCGGCGCGGACGCTGGCCTCCTCTCCGTCCGCGCCTTTGGGAGCCCGTACATCCCCCCGCGCACGCTGAGCTACAACCCGGCGGAGCGGGGCGTGCTCCTGACGATCACGTCCGACAACGGCCTGTACGAGTACTCCAACCTACCCCGGGACGGCAGTGCCGCCCCGAAGGAGTCGTCGGCCGATGGCAAGCGTGGCTCGGCGAGCAGCGCCATCTTCGTCGCTCGCAACCGGTTCGCGGTTTTGGACAAGAACACACAGGTACGCTTGCCTAACCACGAGTGCAGACCGCAACGGCTGACGTGGAACTCTACCAGGTTATTGAAGTCCGTGATCTGGCGAATGCGGTGGTGAAGACGGTCAAGCCTCCCGTTCAGACCAACGAGATCTTCTACGGCGGCACGGCGAGCTTGATTCTTAGCTCCGCCAACTCTGTCATCTTGTACGACATCCAGCAGCAGACGACCACCGCCGAGGTCAACGCGCCCGCCGTCAAGTACGCCGTCTGGAGTGCCGACGGAGCGCTGGTCGCGTTGATGAGCAAGCACAGTCAGTGTCGAAACAAGCTATTGGAAGACTTTGATGACTGACGGTGTGCTGTAGCCATTACGATCTCGAACCGCAACTTCTCCAAGTCGACACTTATCCATGAGACGATCCGGATCAAGTCTGGTGCTTGGGACGACTCGGGGGTTTTCCTCTATTCGACGCTCAACCATATCAAGTACTGCCTCCCACAAGGGTGAGAAGCACATGAACATGCTGATAGCTGCACACAAGACCATATGCTGATCGTCCTTCTCAGCGACCATGGCGTCATCTGTACGCTGGACAACCCGGTGTACCTCACCCGTGTCAAGGGCAAGACGATCCACTGCCTCGACCGCGGCGCCCGGCCCAAGACGATTCCCTTCGATCCGACCGAGTACCGCTTCAAGCTCGCGCTCTCGCGGAACAACTACGACGAGATGCTGCACATCATCAAGACGTCGAACCTGCTCGGGCAGAGCATCATCGCGTACCTGCAACAGAAGGGCTTCCCCGAGATCGCGCTGCACTTTGTGCAGGACGAGAACATGCGCTTCGACCTCGCGCTCGAGTGCGGGAACCTCGATGTGGCGTACGAGGTGGCGCAGACGCTGAACCGGAAGGAGGCCTGGGAGCGGCTTGCACAGCAGGCGCTCAAGCAGGGCAACCACAAGGTTAGAACTCTTCTGTCTCGTCTCTTCTTCGAGTGCGACACTAATCTTTGGACAGATTGTAGAGTCGGCGTACCAGAAGACCCGCAACTTCGAACGTCTCTCGTTCCTGTATCTCGTCACCGGCAGCCTCGACAAGCTGGCAAGGATGCAGGGCATCGCCTCCAAGCGAGGAGACCCGATGTCCAAGTTCCACAACGCGCTGTACACTGGGGATGTCAAGACTCGCATCTCTGTTCTGCGTGAGGTTGGCATGCGTACGTTCCCGGTTTAACGATCTTCTGGCCTAGTTAGCTCAGGGAGTGTTTCAGACCCTCTGGCGTACCTCACTGCTAAGACCAACGGGCTCGACGACCTCGCCAGCGAGATCCTCGGGGCGGCCGGTCTCACAGAAGCAGATGTCGAGGATGTGCCGTCCTTTGGCCGATCCACTCTCAAGCCGCCGCCCGTGATCACCTCGACCGCCAACATCAACTGGCCATCCACGTCCACCGGCCCGAACTTCTTCGACCAAGCACTCGCTAACGGGGCAATGGAGGAGGCCGATGGCGCTGTCAACGGAGAGGCGGAGGACTCTGCGGCCCTCGACAAGTGGGAGAACGAGGAGGAAGAGGAAGAGGAAGTAGAGGCGGAGGGTGAGGGCTGGGACCTCGACGCCGATACTCAGGACGTGGCGGCAACCGAGGATCCTGACGTTGCTGAGGAGTCGGAGCTCAGTGCCGGTGCGATACCGGGTCTTCCGGAGCCTCAGCACTGGACCCGCAACTCGCCGTTCGCCGCCGACCACATTGCCGCAGGGTCGTTCGAGACAGCTATGCAGGTGAACACTCAGGCACAGCTGTTGGACTGTCAGCATCAACTGACACCTCTCCTCCCAGCTTCTCAACTCACAACAGGGAGTCGTCAACTTTGCCATCCTCAAGCCGTTGTTCGTGTCGGCATACCGGTCGTCACACGTCTACCTGTCTCTCCTGCCGACATTGCCACCTCTGCCGCTGCACCTGCGCCGCAACATCAACGAGCATGCACCCAGCAAGGTCCTGCCCGCCTCTGCGCGGACGTTGGTCTTTGCCCGCCAAGAGCTTGCCAACGGCTTCCGTGGCGTGTCCGGCAACAAGCTCCCGGAGGCTCGAGACATGTTCCGCACGGTGCTGCGCACCCTCCTCGTCGTCCCGCTTGCTTCAGATGACGAGTCACGAGAGGTGAGCTGACGAGCCGTGTCTTTCCTCCACTATGCTGATCAGGCCGCAGTGGCGTGAGCTGGTGACCACCGCTCGCGAGTACCTCCTCGGCGTCTCAATAGAGCTCGAGCGCCGGAGGGTCGTCGCGGAGGAGCCGGACAACGTGCCGCGCCAGCTCGAGCTCGCCGTCTACTTCACGCACTGCCAGATGCAGGCATCCCACCTGCAGATCGCCCTGCGCAACGCGATCCTCGTGCTCACGAAGGCAAACAACAACGGCACCGCAGGCAAGCTCGCCCGCAAGCTGCTCGAGCTCAACCCCGACCCGAAGATTGTCGCCCAGGTGAGTGCACACTCACTCCGTGGTGAAGCGAGGGACTCATCGCAGCAACGTCACAGGCACGGCAGCGCATCGCGGCCGCAGAACGGAACCCCCGGAACGCGATCGAGATCGCCTACAAAGACTCGACCGAGTTCGAGATCTGCGCCGCGTCGTACACCCCGATCTACAAGGGCTCGCCGGCGGTCCGCTGCCCCTACACCGATGCGGCGTACCTCCCCCGCTACGAGGGCAGCCTCGACCCGCTCATGGAGCTCACTTCGATCGGTGCACCCGCCTCTGGACTCCCTGCGCCTCCGTAGACGAAAAATGTGCAGGTGTTGGTATGATAGCTCGAATGCATTTTGGATTCTCGATCTGGAGGACGGCGCGATGTGTCACGATCACGAGACCAGGCGCGCGCGTCCCGTCACGGTGTGGCGCGCTCCGCACCTTCTCCTGCCTCCTCTCGCTCGCACCTCGATCGGCCGTTATGAAGGGTAGCGACCCTATCTCCTCGCAAGGACTTTCGAAGCCGCCTGTCCGGGCTGCTGCTGTAACTACCACAACGCACAGTCATGTCACGCCGACGCGGACATTCCGACGCTCTCCCTCCCTCAAGGCTTCGCCGCGCCGCCCGATTTATGACATTGCGAAGTCGCGCGCGCCATTCGATCACACCAAGATCAGCGACGCATACAACAAGAAAGATCTCGAGTACGAGGAGACCGCGCAAAGTACGTCGTGTCGTTCCTCTGTCTGGAGTATCTGAGGGATATATGCGCGTGATGATAGGGCACCGGGATGCCGTGTGCGAGCTGCTGGTGGAAATGTACGAGTGGAACGCGTGTCGGGTGGAGATGGAGAGCAGTCACACCTCGGCGGCGCTGAAGGAGGAGGTCGATGGGTTGGTGCATCGAGAGGAGGAGCAAGGTTCGTCTCCATTGGCATGCCCGTATGCTTGGATGTTAACTCTTTTATCTCAGAGCACCTTTGCCAAAGGATACTTGACTTTACAACCCGCATGCAGCATGCCCTAGCAGCGCTGACCGGTGATTCCCTCTTGGTGTGAACAAGTCATGCGTGTACCGAGGCTTCGGACATTCGCAACTGTAGGCACTTGTAATTTTATGCACGCTTACTTGCACCTCAATTGTAGAGTTAATCTTTATCAACGCAGCCGTACAGAGGGACCGGTTAGAGTCCTCTTACTGCTAGCAGCAACTCAAATAACACAGGTCATCATCCTCACATTGAGGTACTACAGGTACCCCGTGTCCTCGCTCTTGTATGCGAATTACCACACTCATTCATGACTATAAGTGCTTAGGCTGTTGGAGCTGGCAATCAGCAAGTTACGATCGAACTCTCTGGTCGTTCATGCATGTGCACGTGACAGCGGCTGCTCTTTCCCTCCCTTCCTCCCAATCACACTCATGTCCTGGATGATCCCTCGTTGAAGCATATAGTACGCTGCTTTTCAATTGGCACGTAATCACAATCTACTTGTAGTACCCGTCTTCGTGCTGCTCTGCACCTTCAGCTCCATGCAACCATGACGGGCGGTCTTTCGTGTACTGCTCGACTCTGGGCTTCAACTTGGTCTCGTGCAGGTGGAAGTCGTCGACGGTGCCGATGCGCATGATGCTCTTGCCGGGGAACCCTGAACTGACGCGGTACAGGAGCGTGCCGCACGTCTTGCAGAAGTAGTTGGTCATCGTATGGCCCGTTGCGATCGTCTTGGACTGGCCGTACGCCGTAAGGTTGTCTTGACCGCGAAGGTGCTTCAGGTGTGTGTCCTCGACTATGAAGTTGGATGCGAACATGGACGCGGTGAACTTGTGGCCTGTACCGGTGCAGTCAGTAGATGCGATGAATGGTGGATGCAACTGATGGTTACAGTCGGCACACGAGCATACGAAGCTGTCAACCAATCCTGGCTTTTCGGTTGACTGCACGATGGATAAAAGTGAGACGAGGCATGAGGAGAAGTGGTGGACACTGTGCGTACAAACGACAGCTGCACAGCACCACAGTAGCAGGTCGCCGTCGCTTCTGTATCCGTAGACCAGCCGTCGCCAGCGCCGCCGGCCAACGGAAAGTAGGGCTTGGTCTTGTCTATTTTTGTGATCATCTTCAGGAACGTGTGGTGGCCGTCCATGGCCGAGCAATCGCTGGCTTATATGTGCATTGCCTCCCATACGTCATTATCTGCTATCTCTATCAGTAACGGCATCGAAGGTTCGAGACTTGCCGGGGCTGACTCGATACAATATATTCTGTTTGAGCAGGTTCTTACAAAGCTGCATTCAGGCCCGCTGACCGCGGACTCGGAGGATTAGCATGCCGCCCCCAAACCAGGCAAGCCAATCGTTGGCGGGCAGATCGGAGGGCTCTGCAATTGGTGGCAGTATGAGTATTCCTCTTGCTTCACACGAGCCTCAACCAAGCACAGACAGTATCACTGAGCAGAACTTCTCCATTGGAATCAGATCAGCCAAAATTCGGACTCGATGTCCTTGTGCATTCTTCCTTCCCATCACCTCCTACCATTCGAGCATGTCAGGCTGCCGCATGTCGCATGTCTGCTCATATAGCTCCTGCTACCGCACTATTGTACAGCCCTGGCCATTCCGATCCAGATAGACTATAGATCCCCATATGCCATCCGCCAAAAAGAGACCCAACCGTGATTTGAACACGGGACCCCGCGATCTGCAATCGCGTGCTCTAACCACTGAGCTATTGAGTCTTGTTATACTGGCCGCTGAGAACAACATCACTACGTGTGATACGCATTCATTGATCATAGGCTCCAAAGCTCCCTATCTGTAACCTTCACTCTTTGCGCTCTCAGTGCCTCCTCAAGCCAAGCGAGTCGTGTAGCATGGTCACAAACAGCGGACAGAGTTGCTTCTCAGTGCTGACATTCCGCATGTCCATATGTTGGCGGTGAGAAAGAGCTTCGCGACCGCAGCGTCCGTCGCGACTAGCTTCGCTACTACCTCATCCTGTGGACCGATGACATGGAAACAGAGTGAACGACATATGACATATTACAAGGTGTCAGAAACTCCCTGAGCCATGACTGTAGGAGGGGAAGACGGGCGCAGACTATGCATAGGCAGCTGTGGCGAAGACGGAGGTGGTTGCCCAGTCCAGAGTGCCTTGACCTGCTCCCACCAGTGCCGCTTCGGTGCCAGAGCGACGCCAGCAGGCATCGCGAGATTAGCAGTCGATCCCCCACGCGCGGGAGTGCTACCTGCGACGGACGCAGGCGATATTTTGCCATCATTGCTGACGGGTATCCGACGGAGCATAGCCCGCACACTTTCCATGATGTACGTCCCGCCAAGGAGGCGCGCGTACCACTCCTCCCCCGTCCATGCGTCGTAGATGCACCAATACGTGAGAAGGACAACGATGACAAGCACCACGCCGAAGCTAGCGCGTGGTGCAACGTCTGTCCTTGCAAAGACCAACGCCGAAAAAGCACCCAAAAACGTTGTCATAGCCCACATGAGGCTCGCACTAGAAAAATGTCAGTATTATGATGAAGATTCAGAAAGTAAATGCACTAAGGGAGGGCGTGCAGAATAGCCATGACTTCTAACCCGACACCTGTCTTCTTGTGCGACGAGATATGAATGCCGGCCTGTTCGGCAGTACTGAGTTCCGGAGACCGATACTGTCTGTTTCGCTTGAGCTCGTGCCTCGTCTACCGAGATAGCCACCTACCGAATAAGTAGAAGAGACATCAGGATGGTTCCTATGCTGGCTATTGTTGAGATGTATGAGAGTATCTGAACAGCACTTCGCGACACGGTGAACCCGTTATCAACCGAAGGTATTGCCAATAATGCGGTATTGACAGCGACTGAAAGTCAAAGGTGAGGGTCAGTGCCATCAACTACAAGTGAATATACATACGAAGCACAGTTGCCTATACATGAGTCAGACCTGATTGCATCGACTGTGGGAGGCAAAGCTTACCATGACAGTGAGGTCTCGCCAATCCTCTTGCGCCCTCTGAATAAACGTGTTCCATGGCACGGCATTGATAGTCTCATCGACCCAGAGCGCCTCGAGCGTCTGGAGATGATAGCTAGGTGCATAGAAGAGGAATATGGTCATGGTCTTGATGAGGAGCGTGGGTTGATGCTCAGTGTCGGTGAAGATGAACTGGTTGCGTGAAATACGAGGATTGACTGTACCGAAGCAATGTATGGCACGGTCGTGAGCTAAAGAGCAAGTCAGCATATCATCATCAAGGGCCAGTTGAGCCGATAGCACCATATGTCGATAGCATTCGCGCTGAGGGAGAGTAAGCATGCATCGTTATATAGATGGTCGACGTCACGTACCGATTGAGTACACTGCGTAGCCGTGGTTGTCTGATTCCCATACATCTGAGACAAGGTCAGGTAGAAGAACAAGAGATGAGCCTGTCACCCACCTCCCAGCTGTTGGACATAGGTCATCATTCGACGAGTGTCCTCATCTGAACGGGTGGTCTTACGACATATATGTGTAAGACGATGATGTGATCTCACCACTATACGGAGAGCAGGTTGCTTTCGCTACCAGAGAGTCCTGTCCGTAGAAGGACATGATGGCCAGAAGTTCATGAACTACTTCCTTCGGGAGGGGCTGAGCATGAGGAAACGGAAATAGTTCGAAGTGAATCCTAGTTTTGCATTAGGCCGATGAAAGTGTGAAACTCTGTCATCTTGGTCGGTCAGTACGCTATCTGCTTTTGTTGAAGCAGTACTGACTTGTGTCTGTCGGCGTACCAGTATTGTGCTTCCATTTCCTCCTCTGAGTGCGAGCCCTTTATGAGAATGCGAACACGAAGAAAACGAACCACTCACTCAGATGCCACAGCTCTGTGCTGCCGCAAAGATCACTGAAGGCAGAACCTTCCGCACCACACTCTGCCCGGAATTCACTTAGCCAAAACACCATCCGCTTATTGGTGTCCACGCAGTAGTACCCGTATTCCCATTGTCCATCAACTTGTCTGGTGTTGACGACACACTCCATCCCATCGAACATCCCGCCAACAATTTTCTGCTGTATGATCAAGTCCAACTGACGAGCAAGTTCGTTCATTCTGGCAAGGACTTCATGCTCAAACAGATCGGAGTTGGTGTAGATCCGCTATGTAGATGCTTGCTTAGATATCACTTGAGAGCGAAGTGTTAATGAGGCCTCACCGCTCGGGCGTGGTAGAAGTAAGTGGTGCCCTCAGGATGTACGTGTCGTACCCAGTCCCCGAAGTCATTTGTTGGTCTGTTTCGAGACAGCTTCTTAGACAAGCTTGCAAGATATAATGGGCTGAAAGCTTACGCGAAACTATAGCACATCTCGGGGATGACAATGGTAGTATTGGAGCGTGGGCTGGAATTCAATCAGAATTGGAGATGGACGACTGAGGACGACTGACACTCTGTTATTCATATCGTACCGCAGCTGCTGGACGTCTCGAGGTATGGAGGGCATCAAATCGTAACCCGTGTCCACGTCGGAAGCAGACGATGTCGGGTCGGAAGCAGACGATATCGGGTTGGAAGCAGACGATATCGGGTTGGAAGCAGACGATATCGGCGGTAGTACAGGTCGTGTTGTAGCTGGTGTCGTCGGAAACCTAGATATCTGAGTGGGCATGAGCGAGAGGGCCGTGTTAGGGAGCAGAAAGACGGACTGAAGCCCGGGTGCTCTGGGCATCTGTATCGACTGCGAGCGGTTCTACCTGCGACCGAATTTCTAGAAATCGGGTGCACACCGTAAAGCGCCAGACGTACCCGATGATTGGACCTGACGGAAGTTGCAGACATGGAATGTAGGGACGTGATTGGACTAGCTGTGATTCGTCTCGAATTACGGGAACCAGCAGATGATCGAGATTGAGTTCTGTACATGATCGACCCAGCAGGCGATCCATTCTAGAAAGCATTAGTTGCCGTAGAGAAGACAGTTAAGAGTATTGCCTTACGTGGTTGGGTCCGACTACTGTGACGGAAACGGATGACTGGCGAAAGCCCTCGACGCTAACCCTGGATGTCTGGCGCCGGACTCGAGCGCGATAATCCGGCCCTTCAATTCTAGTGGGAATATGAGGAGGCAGGTTGATCCGTGGCGGACGTCGGGTGGTGGTTGGGTTCGTGGGGTCGTCAGGCAAGGGCTGGACAGTAGCGGGTTGGTAGTAAGACGTTTGTGAACTGGAGAAGCACCAACTCAGCTTGAGTTCATCTAAAATTAAGATAAATATGAGACTTACTTGGGTGTGGATGGCCGACTAATGAACGCTTCGCCCTCCGTTGAGCCTTGTGGAGACGGTCTGGGCTCGTTGGAGGGTCCAGCCGACAGAAAGTTCTCATCCGGGTTCGGGGCTTGACTGCCCCACACACCCGTAGGCTCCAGCACATTGAAATGGTAAATTCCAGCGTCCGGCTCAGCATCGCGTCCCAACGCGTCACGCTGCTGAGTCGCGACGCGCCTCTTCGAGAACCATCTTCGAAACCGACCCAAGAGTGTCCACAAAAATCTGAAGAGGTTCTTCGGCGACAGTTTCGCGACAAGCAGTCGCAGTAGAGGGTGTAATGGACGGTTCATGGTATGAGAGAGCCTGCCAAAGAACGCATGTCCCAGAAGCGGGGCCGTTTACAAGGCAGTCATGATAGGCGCCGTTTCGAAAGGGAGATCATGCTGATGGCTCCACTCGTCCTCGACGACTAGGAGCATGATGGTGCGTTTTGGTAGGAAGAAATCTTGTGGAATGTTCAAGTATACAGTACACGCGACTTGCTCTCAGAAAGTGATCAGACAACAGCCGGCATAGGCGCCGTCTATTCCAGGCTAGGACCCGCGTGCAAGAACACGTCGTCCAAGCTCTTTCCCGGTCGACGATCCCGACATGCAGGCCATGCTCCGCCTGCTGGGCTTATTGGTCCTGTCTACTCTGGCAAGCGCTGCTGAAGTTACAACTCTTGGGATCAAAACTCCGCGATACACTGTCACTTCTCCGGATGGCGCCCAGCTCGCGTCAGCAACGTGCGCACATTTCAGAGTTCTGCGTATTAACCCCGATCTTAATGCGTGGATTTCATGATAGCCTGGATGTCAAGGCTGCAGCTGTCCCCACTGTGACGCTTGGTGCCCGCGATACATTACGTCTCAACTTCCAAGTGGCCGAGTCGCAAGAGGACAAGGGTGTGCAGCCGCACCAGACCTTCCTTCGCCTATATGATCCCGTGTCCGGCGAGGATGGCATCGTGCCCATCCGTGTCTCCGTCGGTGGGAAAGCAAAGCTGGAGATCGTAAGTGCCTTGTTGATGCTATCGGATGCTCGTGCTCATGGCCGGACAGAACATGGCCAGACCGCCAAGTGGCTTGCCTCCCACGACCGCGGATCAACCTCTGCACGCAACCCTCCTTCTGGGCTCCCACGTCTACGCGCCGGCGTCGCTCTCGCTCTTCCAGCTCGTCCTTCCGGCCTCGCACCCCGCTCCAGTGGCCTCCGATGAGGCCACTTTCCACCCTCTCCCGGAGATCGTCCACACCTTCCGTGACCCACAGAATCTACCTCCTAAGGTTATCAGTGCCGTCTTCGCTGGCGTTGTTCTAGCGCCGTGGCCGGTGCTCCTCTTCCTCGTTCGTATTTTCCCCTTATGCTATGTATGCCAACACCTGACATCCATCTACAGTGGAGTCAGGCTGGTATGAAGACTCCGAACCTGTTTTCGAGCCGGATCGTGCCATTCACCGCACTCCTCGGCGCCTTCGAGGTCTTGCTATTGTGGTACTGGGTCTCCCTTCGCCTCGGTCAGGTCCTTCTGTACGGCGCCATCCTTGCACCGTTCACCGCGTTTGCGGGCAAGACGGCCCTACTTGCTATGTCGGAGCGCAGGTTGGCGGTTGCGGCTAAAAAGTAGGTAGACGCATGTACGATGGGTGAAATGGAATGCGTTGTACTGACCTGCTGGTCGCGACTTTCGACACAGCCACCCTTCACTGACGTCAGGATCTTTGCTGCCATCTCCTTCCTACCTTCCGCCATCCCAGCATCTTCGTCCATTCAGACCCCGCATGGTCATGGGATTCCACTGAACGTTGCCCACTCTAGCCGTCACTTAAGATGCTGGCTGAAGATTCTGAGCGGCTTACACATCTTCCCACTCACCTTACCCATGACCTCCATCCCACAAGTTCAAACTGCGGTCGTGATTGTGTCTAGCGACCAGGATCTGCAAGTGAAGACCGATTATCCTGTGAAGCAGCCCGATGCCCTCGCACCGGGAGAGTGTTTGGTCAAAATCCTCGCGACCGGAGTTTGCCAAAGTGGTACGTTTCCCTGTTGCTCCTCGAGATCACCCTGTGCTGAGAACACCGCAGATCTCCATGGGTGGATCAACGACTACCCGACCAAAGCACAGCACCCCATAGTTGGCGGCCATGAAGGTGTTGGAGAAGTCGTTGCCATCGGTGCCCACACCATGCAGAGCCCGGTCAAGGTCGGTGACCGAGTAGGCATCAAGTTCGTCGTGGACACATGTTTGACGTGTGAAATGTGTCGGAAAGGCAAAGAGCAACGTATGCACCCGTTGCTTCGGACATGGAGGGTAGCTCACCTATGATACCAGTCTGCCCGGCTCCCAAGATGAGTGGGTTCAATGTGGACGGCACGTTCCAGCAGTATGTGGTATATATATCTTTTTTCATCTTCGCAGTGCGACGACGCAGAACTGAGACTTGACTGATAGGTATCCTACACCCACCACGTCACGCCGATTCCGGCCAGCGTCGACAGCCGTGCCGCTGCATCCATCCTTTGCGCTGGCGTAACGACCTACCGAGCACTGAAGCACTCCGGTGCAGAGCATGGCGACTGGATCGTTATCTCAGGTGCCGGTGGCGGACTTGGCCACCTTGCCGTGCAGTATGCCCGCGTCCGTGGGCTTCGGGTGGTCGCTATCGACACTGGTGCTGAGAAGAAGGCCCTCTGCGAGAAGCTCGGAGCAGAGCAGTGGATCGACTTCAAGGAGACAGAAGACACGGCGGCGGCGGTTCGGGCAGCAACCGGTGGGCTTGGTGCACAATTCGCCCTCGTCACAGCGGGGACGGGAGAGGGATATCGGCAAGCTGTTAGCTATCTGCGCCGGGGCGGAACCCTTGTGGCTTGCGGACTCCCTCCATCGGCCAAATTCGATGCGGCTATCTATGGCATCGTGGTGAACGTACGGAAAGGCCTCGTGAAAGAGCCTCCAGATGCTGACAGTAGCTTGCCAGAATATCACCATCATGGGCTCGTACGTCGGCAATCGTCAAGACGCGGTTGAGGCCCTCGACATTGTAGCTCGAGGTCATGTCGTGGTGAACTATGAGCTCAGAGGGCTTTCCGAGCTCCAAAAGTACGCTCGTCGCTCATCTCATTTTCATGTGCCTGATCATCTAACTCAGGGTCTACGAGGCCATGCAGCAGGGTACCATCGCTGGTCGCATTGTACTCGACATGGAGAAGTAAAAAAGGGCTAATGTACATGTATCGTTGGCGAGATCGTCTATCTTACACCACATATTCTCAATATACGCATGCTTCCCACTTGTGCATGTCGAGGACCACACGACCAGCCACATTGCCTTCTTGTAGGCCTTCAAACACGCTACAAGAAATTATGTCAGTTGTCGTAAACCATAATGAGCTGCTGCTGTCACTGACACTTCAAAAAGTGAAAACGATGATCTCCTGCAGCACAGCTGACCCAGGCAGACCTACTGCCATCAGAACTCCGCCTGGTCGGAGATTATGTATGGCCTGTTTGTACGCAGCACCAGCCGCAGCCGTGACAAGAGTGACAGTTCTGTTGTGAATCTTTTTCTTCTTCAGATTGTACAACAAGTCAGGCTCGCGGAACAAGCAATGACCGGTGATATGTTATGCGTGTTATGGCCGCGAGATGGTGCCAAGCTACATGAGAAATGCCAAGACTGTGCAACAACCAATAGAAGGGCATGTTGTCGCTTGCTATTATAGGCTTGCATTGCAGCTGACAGAAGTGATACACATTGTGCAGTCAGACAACCCCCGACACGGTCACATCAGGTTGGCATGATACACGTTATCTCGCAACCCTCCAAGTTGGAGATGATAGCCAGACATTAATGTGCTACATTCAGCAGGCTGGTTGTCACGCAGGCGCCGCAGTGAAACGAGGCTAAGGGACTGAGAGAGGCGTGGCGATCTTCGCAAGCACCATGTGGCAGACCCTCGAGAAATGAAAGGCTGAAGTAGAAGCGCGTGGCATGCGCATGCCAGACCTGATGTCGGGGGATCAATTGCGATGCCGGCGCCCTCGGGAGTCGCGGAAGTCGCATCAGCGTAACGTAGCCAGAGGATGATCTGACGACAGTCATGAAAGCATTGCGTTTTTCTGGTGCCTTGTGACATACGTGCTCAATGAGGTGACCGTGCAGGAGGCAAATTGCGGGAAGCATGACCAAATGACACATGCCTCATCTGTGGGGGGCCGCGCGGCCGCACTTGCTGATTCATGGCAGCAGCGGTCTCCACTGTGCTGCCGCGCCAGGCGGTGTTGGCGCTTGCGTAACTCGGTTGACCTGGCCGCGTCTCGGATCTTCACCTTGTGGCCTTGTTCTTTCATTCTACGTATTCCTTTCATAGAATGCTCGGGACGTGGGGGGAAACAACAAGGGCGGCTGGTCGCGGGAAACCCGGCCGTTCGGCTCCACTGCATCGACCCCGGGTACAGCACTGCGTCCGTGGGAAATATAAACAGTCCAGTGCGTCAAGGCCCCGCCGTGTGCTTTCCCCGCTCAGCTCGCCGCCTCACATGCTCGCGCCTCCCATGTCTACGTCCTTCCCGCTTGCTCTTACTTCGGGACGCAACACGCCTCCACACCGCCGACGGACTGCTACTGCTGTTCTCGCTGGCGAATTCGACGAGAAACCGCCTCGAGACGTGCTTACGAGTGTTCTGAACGGCGTCCCCGTATATCCGGTGGTGGAGATCAAGGAGGAGGAGGGAGCGAAGAAGGCGGCTCTCTTAGGCGCGCCGGTACGACGGCATGCAGATGAGACGAGCGGGGCAGATCGGAAACATGAAACCGCTGCGCCGCTTTCGTCCGCAGCATCCGCGCCGCATATACGGGCGGCTGCTAGCGTCCGTGCGTCATCCATGTCATCCACGCAGTCCTCCGGAACTCCCCGCGCCTCTCCTGCTTTCGGGTTTGCCGCGAACGGCCGCCCTGCCATTCACATGGTCACTTCACAGCGTTCGCGCTCTACTACTCCACCTCCCCCCATCGTACCCCCCAGCCCTATCACCACTCCTGAGCCATCCCTAAACTCTTCGTCGCGCGCTTCTTCGAAGCGGCCACGAACCCCGGACGATGACGAGGAGCTGGGAGCCTCCACATCTCCCAAGGCTCGGCCGCCAAAGAGGGTACGCCCTCCTGCTCGCAAAGGTTGGAAGGGATGGGTCGAGGGCTCGCCGCCTCCATCTGAGAAGCTCATCAATCTCGATCATGCCGTGATCCTGACAAATCGGCGCACACGAAGCGGTCGAAACCTTGATTCGTGATTGTCAGGTGAGACGTATGTTGATCTCTTGATTGTAATTGTACTCAGACAAGACCCAATAGACACCGTTGTCCCAACGCCCAACTGTTGCCGACGCAAATCAATGCGAGGTTGCTGCACCTCACGCCTCGAGGCTTGGCAGTTGGCTGCTATTTTGGCGCGTCAGTCAGTCCCTTGCGCTCACGACGGCGAGCGTGACAAACGTATACCATGGCAACCTACGCCCCATTATCCTTTGTGGACTTAGTCAGAGTCCGGGCAGCGTGAGTGATCTAGAGAAGAGAGGTATTTGTACATGTTCGACCGTCTCCTTGTGTACGTTATAATGTTGATTCCCCTTGTTTACTCTGCTGTATCCAGCTTTTGTCTCGTTCTATGCGCATGTTTATCGGATCCGTTTCGTGGTATCGTTTACTCGGAACGATGATAAGGCATGGTCGTTGGACGTTGGTTGGACTGCAACGTATAGATGGACGGGTTGATCATCACGTGCAGAAATTGAGGTCTCCCTCCGTCCTCCTCCCAAGTAGTCACACACGACTCCTCCATGGGTACATGGCATTTACACCAGCCTCTCCGTGCTATATGTCGACTTTTCTTCCTCTTACATGAATGGGATTCATGGATGCGGCAAACACGGGTAAACATCCCGAGCCCCGAGTCGGAGCGCGCTAGCTCCTTGTCTTCATCCGCCACTTTTAGTTGCTGCAGCAATCTAGCCGCCAGCTTCTAGCCGATCTCTCACGATTACGACACTCCTTCAAACTCCTCGATAGAAGAGCCTAGGCGTTACTCCTCTCCCACAGCTTGTCTGTTCGAACCGGCTGTCATCGAACCGACTACGTGGCATCTCTGTTGGCGATTTGACCAGCATTCACGCACTCTCGGTGCTCGAACTCTGACACCATGGCTGCTCTCAACATCATCAAGCCCTTGCTTCCTGTACCGCCGTCATGGTATCCCGGACACATGTCCAAATTCGCCAAGGCGCTCCCGGCGCTGCTCACGAAGACGGACGTTGTGCTGGAATTGCGCGATGCTCGCCTGCCGCTCACAAGCATCAATGGAACTCTGGAAGGTGGGCTTCAACTATCCGTGACACAATGAGCGACATGTTCCGAGCCGAGCCCATTCACATGACTCGACTATGATTCTTTTCGGTGGTGGTGCGGTTGGGCTTGCAATGAGCTCATACGATCCTTCAGAGGCACTGCATCGCTGGCAGACAGAACGTCGGCGTCTACGTGGAGCCCCGACGCAATCGGGCGCAGGGACACTGTCTACGCCAGGCGCTGTATGCGAGCGCATAGTGGTGTTTAACAAACGCGACCTGGTGCCTGAATGGGGATTGGAGGTAGGCGCTCACAGCTCTACATCTTTCGCATATACATAATGCTTTTACAGCCTTTCCAAAAGGCGATGCAGAGCCGCTTCCCCGACCAGCAGACACTGTTCGCATCGTGGCATCGCCAGCGTGACATACAAGCACTGAATCTACTACTCACCAGTACGTACTTCGTACTCGTTCTTCTGTGCACTCTAGATAACTCCCATCGCAGAGGTGGCTCGAGAGAATCCAGACGCTACTGAGCTGAATATTCTTGTTGTGGGCATGCCCAATGTGGGCAAGTCGACGCTATTGAATGCTCTGCGGAACGTAGGCATACAAGGACGTGCGTACTGAAATGGCAGCCTGAAACACGACTCTACTGACAGATGTTCCAAGCTGTTGCAAAGGCGTTGCAAACCTCGGCGCTTCCGGGGATGACACGCGCGCTCTCAACACGGCTGAAGCTGTGTCAAGATCCGCTTGTGTACGCATTTGACTCGCCCGGCGTGATGCTGCCGTACCTTGGCCGTGGTGACGCCGGCGCTGAGCGCGGGGTGAAGCTTGCGCTGATTGGTGCGTCCTCGTGCAACCAATGAGGGTTTCTAGCTGATACGTGCGCAGCTGGACTGAAGGAGGGTCTCTATGACGCGGAAGTTCTTGCCTCGTATCTGCTCTACCGCTTCAATCTACTAGATCCACTTCGTACGCTGCCCTCTTCTTCGCATCTTCATCTCTGACAGAGACCACAGAACCGGCGTATCTATCGCTGCTTCCGGCCGGCGCACAGCCGACACAAGATATCGACCAGTTCCTTGAAGCGCTTGCTACCCGTCTCGGCATGCTTGGACGAGGTGGTATGCGTGACCTACAGCGTGCAGCGGACTGGTTCGTGCGCTGGTGGCGCGAAGAGGGAGGCCTGTTATCCGCCGCACGCGCACCCGCCGTTGTCGCGCCTGCGGACGCTGGTGCAGTGCTCAACCCGCAGCGTCGGGGCTGGGGCTTCGACCTTGAGTGGGACGCAAGCACAGGTGCCGATGCGCCAGATCTCATGGCGCAGATGACCGGCGCGATAGATGCCTTTGTTGAGGCAGAAGAGGCCGAACGTGCAGACGGAGGCGGTGTGAGCGCGCGGCAGGAGAAGCTTGCGGACAAGGCCATTCAACGTGAGAAAAGTGCAGTGCGTGTACGTGCTCTTCTCGCCGCGCGGAAGAGCAGTGGCCGCGGAGGAGGAGGGGGAAAGAAGAAGGCGGGGGGCAAGCGTCGATGAGGAGAAGTGTGTTGAGGGAGACAGATGCCTGGGTTGATACGCTAAAGTGCCGATAGTTAATAGAGCATGCTTGGGCAGATTGCCACAGCACAGTTGTTGTGGAATGGGAAGAGTGGGGGATAGTCACAAACACAGCCAATTGGACCTTGACTTTCAGTACTAGTTCAGGTATCCGCATCGTGATCGAAACCCATTAGATATGTGTATGTGTCGCCTCTCCTAATGATAGCAAGATGTGCATGTGACTTGTCAGTTCGTCATTGCCAAGGAGACGTAAAATCACATCTGCAGCTATTCCACTTCTTTGAAGCTTCCAACGTCGTCGCTCTCCGGCTCGTGTCCGCGAAATCTGGTGACTCAAACTACCTTGCAGTCTGCATATAGGTATCAGGAAGCATACTATGCACGTCCGTAATGTACGAGGCCAAAATAAATGACCGTTGCAGCAGCCTCTGCCTCTGCCCGATTGCTTCCAGCACAAGGGGGGATATTCTATGCACTCAGAGGGACCCAAAAAGGGACCTATAGCCCACCGGGGGGGTCGAACCCCCAGCCTTCATCTGTGCGTGTCGTTCGACCCCCGCGGGGGGTCCTGCGAGCGCAGCGAGCCCTATGAGCAACTTTGCCCGAAGGGCCCGAGACGACCCAACGTGCAACTTTGCCCGGAGGGCGACCCTGCCGCACGCCACCCCACACGCAACTTTGCCCGTAGGGCCAGCTGCACGCCGCCCCACGCGCAACTTTGTCAGAAGGGCTGACCGTCACCCCACATACAACCATGCCCGGAGGGCGGCCCTGCCCACCCAACGTGCAACTTTGCCCAGAGGGCAACCCTGCCGCACGCCACTCCATGCACAACTTTGTCCGTAGGGCCAGCTGCACGCCACCTCACGCGCAACTTGGCCCGGAGGGCGGCCCTGCCCCACCCAACATGCAACTTTGCCCAAAGGGCAGACGAGCTTAATTCAGTCAGTTGACGCGCACACCGCTCTCTGAGCATGTACACCCGAGTATGCACACCACTCACGACACTGTCCCAAAAGAGCCAGGATGTTACCCGGCCCCCACTCATGGGCCTTGGACTGGAACCCGGGTACCTCGGCTACCTTCCCCTGTCGCCCAATCTACTTGTGCTCAATACCACGCACGACGCCCTTGTCTACGAGCCCGGTACTCACCCATGGCATCGCCCTCCTCGCCGCTCGAGCAGCGCTCCGTCCCAGCCGCGACTGCTCGTAAGACGAGAACCTCGATTCGTTCACGCGGCTAGATTGGCAAGACATCCAATACCTGCGTTCATCGCCATTTGCTGACGCGCGCGCATTTTTGACCTGCGCATCCCCGCGTCCTCGACCGGCGGGTCTCCGACCGCGCTCTCATAACGTGCTCATCTGTCGCCGCCGACACCAACACATGCACCCCGTCAGTCTCCGATAGTTGAAGCCTACCATCGCCGCACTCGGGCACTCCCACTCGAGATCCTCGCAACGTTTGGTGCCGCCAACATCCATCCCATGGACTCATCCACCTCCACCGTCGCCGTGCTCGCTCGTCCGGGAGTGCCGGCTGCCCATATACCACGCCCAGTACACATTCTATTGTGCGGGTCACCGAGCTTGCACCCAAACTCGGGGTTCTCCGCGCCGCTCCCCCCTCGTACCCGGGTATCACACTCAACATGGCCCTTTCCGTCGATGGCTCGGCGCCCGACCGCTTCTTCACGCCCAAGAAGAGACAACGCGAGCTCCGCCAGTCGGTAACCACAGGCGGCGCTTAACCACGCAGGAGGTCGTGGCCTGCAGCTTGAGGCCGATGCCGTGCGCAGCGGATTCATCGGCAACAAACACATTTGCGGGCAACCTCAGCTGGCTGCCCGCATTCGACATGCCGCGTCGCTGCCGCGCCTCCTCCCGCACTACCCGCGTCCCCTCCGTCGCTATCGGCGAGCGGCAGCGAAGACGCGCCAAGCGGCTTCGGGCCCGCAAGAAGAGCTATCATTCGCAAGAAGGGGTCGGCACCAGATCGCCGAGCGCGCGCTATATGTAACTGTCTGTAGTAATGTCGTCCGTCGTTGTAGACCCCGCCCTCGCACGTGATCGCGTCCGTCGTCTTGAGCGACAGACCAGAGTAACCGTCCTTTCGTCCACTCCACCCACCATGGACGCTTTCCGTGCTCAAGTCCATATCTTCGCACACTACCACGAGGAGCTCGACTTTGAACAGGCTGACATGCCCGAGTGGCTGACTACCATGCTCGACCTCCGCCCCGGCCTCTTTGGCCACTCATCCCAATGGCGAGCTACCGCCGTCTGGCTCGAAGACCGGTCCGTCGAGGTTTCCCTCTTTGAGCGCCCGTTCAAGGTCAGCCTCGACACTTTTTTTCCCACATCACGTACTCACGCTCGAAGGGTCCCGGTCTCGGGAGATCGTTCGTGATTCGGGTGTAAAGGTTACGTCGCTCATGTCTTTCTTGCTCGGACTGTATATACACATCCCCCCATGGAATGCAAAACCTCGCTGCCATCTCCGAAACGCCTGCTCAACCTCGCCGTCGTGGTCAGCAGCACGCGCGGCCCGGCTCACGCACGCGCGTTCGCGCGCTTCACCCGGGTCCAACGCGTCTGCCGGCGCGTCCGCCACAGTTAAAAGGTGCGCGCATGCGCTCGTCCCTCCGCGGCTCTCTCCCTCTTGCCATCACCATCTCTTCTGTACAAGCATGTCCGGTCCCGATCATTGGCCCCCCGACTCCAGCACTTGGCTCGAGCCAGACGATACGGCCATGCAGGTGGACACTGGTACGTCTACTCGGTCAGGCAGCCCGAGGCCGACATGCTTATTCACTGCGCACAGAACCTGAACAGCGTCCACCCGTCGCCTCTGGCTCTCAGCTTCCCGCACCTGCTCCTCTTGAACCCTCGTACGACGCGGACCGACGCATATATGCGCCCGGCAATCCTCCCGGCGGGCAAGCCCTGCCTGTGCATCCACCTCCTCTGCCCCACGATCAGCCCATGCATCCCCCTCTGCCGCCGAATCCTTATTACTATGGCTGGTATGGCTACGGCCCTCCAGATCCTCGCTCGCTTCCACCACCGCCCCCTGGTCATGCATATCCACCAGCTCCCCTCGCTCTCGGTCCTGGCGGCAACCGCCCATACGACTACCCGCCACCGGCTCACGGACATCCCGCTCCGTACGGCTACGGCCACCCCGGAGGCGCCTACGGCTACCCATATGTACCGCCGCCGCACGGGCCACCGCCTCCGCCTCATGGACCGCCGGTGCCGCCTCCCGGTCCTCCATACGCTCACGCCTACGGCTATCCGCCTTACGGACCACCCGCTCCTCCTCCTCCTCCTCCGCCGCCGCCGCCCGTTTACGGACCTCCTCCGCCACCTCTGCTGCCGCCCCCGGTCGATGACGATCCTATGGGACCTCGTCTCCACGGGGACACTTACAGATCCGTCGTGAGCAACGTCATGCGGAACGATCCAACGGCGACCACCCTCGCCGGCAACCGCAGTCACTTCAACCCCAAGTTCACCGGCATGAAGGATCCTACGACCGTCGAGCCCGAAGCGGGACAAGCGCAAGTCGCCCCTAGTGGCAAAAGGCCGCATGCCCCACCCGCCTACCTCTTGGCCATCACGGCGTCTATCAGCTTCGAGGCCGGCGTTCGAAAGAACCTGAATATGCTGAACGTTCACCGCGCCGAGCTCGACGCCGACGAGGACGAGCTCATGCTCACGCTCCAGAAGAGTCTCCAGGACAAGGACGTTACCCACCCTAGCGTGCGCAAGAAGCGAGGCGTGATGATGAGGGCGTGGCACACCTTTGTCCTCGAAAAGCTCAAGCGAGACGTGACTTGGGACGAGATGTGGAACGAGTCCGTCGTCATCGACTGTGCGCGCTACGTTCTGCGGCGCAAGGTCAGTCTCTCGACCCTACTTCTCCCTTGGCCTTTGTTGACACGAACGCAGGTCTTGACCACCCCAGGCAGGAACGGACGTCAATACATCAAGGTCCACACGCTGCTTGGCTACCAAATCTACATCATCCACCTTATCATCGCCTACTGTCACGACGACGCCGGCAACATGAACGGGATGCATGTCCTCGTTCGCAAGGATTTGTTCCACAACATCGAGAAGGAGACGAAAGCCAGTGAGTGTTCCTTTGCCTTTCCTTCCGTTCGTTGTCATTGAACCTGGTACAGTCACGCGCGAGTATGATCTCCCTCGCCACCTCGAAGACTACCTCTGGGTCGGTGCAAAGGAGCTCGGCTACATGCTCGAGCAGAACATCCGAGGCTCCGTCAGCTCCGGGCGCCAGGTCAAGCTGCAGACCATCTGCGCCGCCCTCATGACGTTCTTCACCACATGGCGCCCCGGCACGTACGCAGCGTCGTACCCGGAGTACGTTGCGGAAAAAAAGGTGTGCTCTCCATCTTCCCTTGCACGTCCTTTCTCGATCCTCAACACACACACACACAGTACATGAAGCTCGGCCACTTCAGGTTCTTTCGCCTTGACTTTGGTACATACAGCGTCCGTGTTCGTGCCGAGAACTTCAAGGTCCGCCGCGTTCTTGATCGGCGCATCCCAGCTACCCTGCTTACACTAGTTCTCAGGGCCACAACACCCTGATCGGTTCAAAGCAGGATGTGATGCTCCAGCCGCTCAAGCACTTGCAGAACATTGCTCTCGACGTGACCATGTATCTACTCGTGTACTTTTTCTCCCGCGACGCCTTTGCGTACGACGTTCGTCCTTCACTCTTCCACGCTATTCTACTCGCTCAACATCCTCCAGAGTCTGCCCGACCTCTTTCGCTCCGAAGACGCTGAACTGAAGATCCGGGAGGAGATGAAGGAACAGCCCGTGTAAGCGTCTCGTCTTGTCCCTCGTATAGCTTTGCTGATCTTTGTCTGCAGCTTTCTCCAGGCCGACCAGGGTGGTCGGAACCTCCTCCTCGGCAAGCCCACAACCGCAGGCAACCTCTCCGCCTCCGTTCACAGGCTCGCGCTCGCAGCCGGACTCGAGAACGGGCGAATGATGAACATTCGCCGTGATGCTGCACACGACGTACGTCATCTACGCTCTCATTCAAAGCCGACGCTCATCGCGGCTCCTTTACAGTACCAGGTCAAGGTTGGGTCAGACCTCACCAAGTTCCTCCAGAACCACGCGGGGCAGCTCACCATCCACGACAAGCACTATAACCGCGGTGGAGGCATGACTTACAACATCACCGGCACCCGCATGAACGAGATCGCTCCACCCAAGGAGACCGCCGCAGTGCGGGTTCGTCATCTCCCTTTGCACCGAGACTCTCGCTGAAACTTCCATCGACAGGAGGCGCTTCAAATGCCAGATTTTGACGCCGATTACATCAAGTTTCTCGTCTTCAAGTCGGCTCGCGACCAGATCGAGGGTTCCAAGCCCGCCAAGGTCGATCGCGCTCCTATGCTCAGTGCGGGCAAGAACCAGAAGCTCGAATCGATCTCCATCCCCGACAGTGTTGAAGAGGAATGGAAGGTGAGGGAGTACTCCGCTTCCTTTCTCTATCCCTCGTTGACACGTCCGCACATAGACCACGGACGCGGCGCTCGTGGCCGCCAACAATGTACTGTCCAGGCGTTGGGACGAGTGGAAGGGGTGCTTTGAGGAAAAAATCGAATTCGAGAGTTTCCCGCGCCTCCAGCAGTCAATTGTCCATATGCGCAAGGCCATGACGCTGAAGCTTCCCGAGCCTAGGCCTGGCAACGCCGAAGAGCTTGACGGAAAGGCTTCTGACGCCGAGGAACTGGACGAAGACGCTCTCGTCGCCAAAATCAATGCTCACGCTGACGCCGTACGTCTTCCCTCGCCTCCTTTGCTATTCTGCACCTGACGGCCACAGACCGAGGAGCTCCTCCGAAAGGCCTTCAAGGCCGTCAACTCGCGCACGCAGCGCCTCCGGCGAGTCTATCGCGACAAACAAAAGGGCAAGGGCAGACTCGACCGGCAGTTGGACGGCACCGGGCTCGACACCACATCGAATCGCATGCACGCTGTCGAGCAGGGCAAGCTCCCGTTGGCGCTCGTCGCGGACTATGCCAGCCGCATCCGCGACGCCGAACTGGATTCATCTGCCGCCGCCGCCGCCGCCACCACTGGAGACGCCCTTGCACCAGTCGCATCTTCTTCCCGCCTGCCCGCTGCCACCGCCGCCGCCGCCAACGACGTCCCCGATGGCGAGCCGGCTATCGTCCCTGTTCGTCAACTCGCCGCAAAGGTCGCCGAGATGACGTTGGATGGAGAGCCGGACTCTGACGAGGAAGACGAAGAGCAAGACAACATCGTCAAGCGCTTCCAATCGCTCACCTTTGCCTCTCGCGACCGGATCCCGCCCGAGGAGCCCGCCCCTTTCATTCCGCGCGCCAAGGTCGCCCCTCTCCACAACCCGGAGCAGTTCCTCGACAGCATCAACTTTGACGAGAACGCTCGACAGGTTCTCCTCTCGCCAGAGCTGCGCACCACCGACGACTCGGGCGCCGTTTCTATCCCCAATCCTATCCTCGATGAGCAAAGCGAGACCTCGTTGCTCGCCATTGCTCCCGGCCTCCTTCGGGTCGCCGGAGCTCTCTTCCTTTTCGAGCCCATCGCTGCAGAGCGCCAACGTGTGCGCCAGAGGGCCGTGAGTACCTCCCCGTTGTTCGTCGTCTTCGCTCTCATAGATCCATATAGGCCGACGGCGGCCTGATCATCTGCGACACTTGTCGCGCCTTCCCGACAGACTCGCTGTACTATCTTCGTGTATACGATACCGAGCACAAGCTCCGACGCCATCAGTATGTCGCGTTCCCACTCCCGCCTCACATCGACTCGGAAAACTGATTGTTCGTTCAGGGTTAGTCACGGTCCCTTCTTTGACCTCGAGATCGCCATGATCGACCCGGACGACAAAACGGTGCTACGGTGTCCCGCTCATTTCGAAGGCTGCACATTTCAGTTCGTACATTCGCCCGTCTCCTTTCGCGCTTCCACTCACACACATGCATAGAACGAACACTGGACCAGACTGTGTAGCTGAGGTGCGGGCACACATCAAGAACAGCACCGAGTGCCCAGGTCACGCACGCCATGCGGAGATGGCCCAGGCCGAAGCCGATCGTCCGAAGCCGGCGTACAAGGAGAAGGACCGCCGTGAGGACCGTGTGCGCGCATTGCGGATCGAGGCTGGCGAGATCTCTGCCAAGCCACCGAAGAAGACGAAGAAGAAGGCCAAAGGCAAGCAGCCCGCGACCCAGCCGCGCTCCTCCACTAGCCAGAAACGCCTTCGCGACGACAGCGACTCGGACCCTTCCGACACGGAGGACCGTCCCAGCCGCGCCAAGGCCTCTCGCTCGTCCGCTCGGCGCATCGTGTCCAGCGACGAGGACGTGAACGACGACCCACCTGCCGCAATCCACACTCTGCCCACCGAGTCGGACGACGACTCTGCTCCTCGCACGTTCGGCCAGGCGCTGAACGACCTGGACGAGGTTGAGACTCTGCGCTCTATCCTCGCCGCGATCAACGTCGGGGACTTTGCCGACACCTGCAAGGCACGCGACATGGTGCGTACAGACCCTGTACATGTCCGCTCGACTCTGATCCTCCTCTTCAGTGCAAGTCCGACATGGACGCGGTTGGTGGCGTTATCCAGGAGCTGTTCGACGCGTACCGCGACGAGGGCGCAAGCATCGTCTCGAAGAACGACAAGGTCAACAAGTCGGTCGGAGAGGTATGGTCGGAGGTCCACGCTGCAGCTCGTGAAGCTATCGGGGAGGAGTAGGCGCGCTCGAAGAGAGTAGAATACATGCCAATGGATATTGTTGATGAGCAAGAACATGTCTACTTTGCCATTTTCGCCGCCCAGAGCTCTGCAACCTCAGCTCGCAGCTCTGCGGCCTCAGCCCGTAGCCTAACTAGCTCGTCCTCCGCATCGCTCGCCCGACTGCAGCACCCGTGTGCTCCCTCGTGCTCGTGGCCGACAGCGCCGGGGAGACGAGTTTTGAGGAAGGCGCGTTCCTTCAGGATTCGCTCGGCCGCAGCGAGGATCGCTCTGATGACAGGAACGGAAGGTTTGAAGATGATGTTCTGCGAGCTGGAACTGTCACGGTTCAGATCAGGTGCATATATGCAGCGTGGACGGTGTGGAGAACAGTGGAAGCACAAGCTCACTTGGGCATATCGTCCTCCTGTTTCGGCGCAAAGTATGACGAGCGGCTCGAGACGCGAGACCTGCACGCGCTAAGTATGAGGCGGCATCGAGTTGGCCACCCACGCCGACGGACGATGATAGAGAGGAGCAGGACTGGAGCCAGTCCACGTGATCGCGTCTTTGCGTGCTTCCCCGCCATCTCTACCTTGCTACACCTTCCACGTCCCAAACTTACCACACATACATAACAAACACCTCTTTGGTTCATAATCCAAACGCTCGGCGATTTGCTCCTGGCCAATTACCGTGCAGGCTTTGCAGGTAACCACAGGTTCTGTCAACCAGCCAGTACTTTCATCCTCGCTACGACTGGCAAAACAGGAACCTGTAGCCCACCGCGAGAGTCGAACTCGCAGCCTTCTGATTTGACTACTAAGAGTCAGACGCTCTAACCGATTGAGCTAGGCGGGCGGTGAAATTGATTGGTAAAGAACTATCAGATCTCGCGCGTTCTTCCACGTCCCTTGAAACTTTTTACTTGACCTCATGATTCCATCACT
>LCTX01008522.1:0-34771 GCA_002233555.1 Limonomyces culmigenus | reverse complement strand
GCATTGCGAGACCTTTACGACCTCAAGGCCAGCACTTCTGGTGATTCTACGCTAAGTCACATACTGACCCGGTCAATGAAGATCTTTGTTCAGTGCGATTCGGACCTAATGCTGGCGAGACGTATCAAACGAGACACCAAGGAACGAGGGCGTGTGGTTGACGGCATTCTCGAGCAGTTCGTACTTCTGTCTCGCGAACGAGTCATGCCCTGATCGTCTTCAGATATCTTCGCTTTGTGAAGTACGCAATACTAAGCCACCCGAGTCTGACCTTGTATTCACACATCCTGCAGGCCAGCATACGACAACTTCGTACAGCCGACATCCCGGCACGCAGACATTGTGAGGATCGTATCTGTGCGCCTGTATGCTCCAGTGACCTCACACATGTTTAGATTGTTCCTGGCTCGAATAACGACGTTGCCATTGACCTCATTTCCACGCACATACGCCAACAGCTCACGGAACGCTTCAGTCGTTTCCGTGACCGGCTCGCATGCCCTGGTCCAGATGGTGTTCTCTCTCCATCTATTTCATACCGCCCGATGGAGGAGTCCGCAAACCTCATTCTCTTGCCTCAAACACCCCAGTTGAAGGTGATGGCGTTGATGCAGAGCCTAGATCATTTTTTCTGATCGACATGCGTAGGGCATATACACCATTCTCCGCGATCGATCGACCTCGAGGCAGGATTGGATTTTCTTCACTGATCGTCTCGCGACGTTCTTGAGCGAGAAAGCTTTGGAGCATGTTCCATATCGCGCAAAGACCGTAACGACTCCACTGGAAGTGGAATCCCACGGAAAGGAAATCGCTGCTTCAGTGAGTCTTTTCCTACCAGCTTTGTCGCATCCTTCTGAACAAGCTGCAGAGTCTTAGCGCAGTCTCCATCCTTCGCGCGTGAGTACACGCCCTTACCACGGCCGTCTAGACCTGAGCTCATTTATTACCAGCGGAGGTCTGCTCGAGAAGGGTCTGCGCCGAGTTCTAAATGACATCCCGATCGGCAGCTTATTGGTTCAAACCTCGGATGTACACAAGGGCGAACCGCTGCTTCTTCATAACATGCTACCGGAATGTATTCGAGACCGCAGCCAAGCAGAAAAGGGATGGGTTTTCGTTCTCGATGCCCAGGCGAGTTTACGAGCTCTCCTGTACCTGCTTCGCTGTCTCACATACGTGCAGATTGGCACAGGTGCCGCAGCGTTTATGGCCATCCGTGTTCTGCTCGATCATGGCGTACCAGAGAACCAGATCATCTTCATCACGTTCTTAGCGGCCCGAACTGGTGGGCTCGCTGTGCTCGAAAACGCATTTCCGCTCGTTAAGATTGTATGTGGTGCGGTGGATGATAGTGTCGAAGAACGCTGGCTGTCGAACAACATCGACAGCGAGGACGAGCCACTCTCTGCCGAAGGATCCAAGTACTGGGTCATCACGCCTGGCATGGGCCAACTTGGTCAGTATTGTGTCCTTTGACCATCGCCGTCATGCATCTGATCAAGTCCTGTCAGGTGACCGCTACTACCTCTGACCTCCAAGTCCGGTCATCTATCCTGCAAATACCATGTTCTGCATTCTTGTTTCAATTCGTACACTGCCGATCGCATCCGTCATGTTCATTGCAGGAAAACCAAGACACCCTCGCTACCTGGGATCGTGATGGCCCCGTTCTGTACGGTCTCCATCTTTTCGGTTCCTGCAGGGGTTCCGTAGGCGTATGACTGCCCTGCCCACGTTATCGCACTGGAGTTCTTCGAGTCCAACCCAGGGGACTGCATGCGCTTCAAAGTGGCCTTCTTGCTCTTGCCTTGTTGAACGTATGAGGTGATATCAAGCGTCACTTGGACCTGCTGTGCCTGGGCCGACGGTGTTGTTGCATTGCGGGGTGAAAGGTTGAGAATAGCCAGCCGAGCGGGCGCGGTGGTCGAAGTAAGTTTGTCCCAGATGGCATAGACAGCCAACTGAGGGTACGAAGGAACGTTGATCAGGGCGATCCGAGACTGTCCAGACGATCCGACAGCCTCGGTTACGAGAAGGTATGCGACGTAAGACGGTGATGCCCGAGCCTCGCCGTACCGAGTTGACGGCAGAGGATACCAGAGGTCATACCAACTGTATCCCGGGCTTCGAAATGGTCAGTGAAAGACCTGACTCAAAGTTACTCATACCGTACCTATTCGCTTGCTGGCTGCTCTGTAACACCAATGTCGCGCCCTGATGCATATGCATCCGCTTGATGTTGATAGAGGCGCCGTAAAGTAGGGCTTGCGTGGCATCAGCGATGATTGAACCCGAAGACAGGTAAGAAGAAGCTTACTGTCAGCCAGCCACATTGCTTGTCCAAACGTATCGGAGACGTTCTGCTTGCCACTGCAGCTGATACTGCTGTATTCGCCCACGATGAACTCTTTCCCGACACCTTTCGCAGCTGCGATTTGAGGCTTCCACAAGTCTAGATAGGCCTGCGAGTGGTGGTCAGACCGACATCGAGAAGGAGGGCAGAGGGCTCCGATCTCACTGTGATGTTTGGATGATCCACCAGATGGGACAGAGTGGCGATAGCGTTTCGAGGTGGGTCGCATGTCGAGTACTGATACGTATGCTGAGAATACACAGCGACGGCGTCCGTGAGTTCGATGCCCTCGTTGATGATTGAGACTGTGGTCATCGGAGCCGCCGGAGTCGAATCTTCAGCGAACCCTCCGGCGACAAACCTCTCCGCCGGGAGAGATAAATTGTGCCTGAGGACAGAGGTCCATCCCTTCGGCAGGTCAGTTGTCACATAAGCATCCAACGAGGCTCTTGATGACATACCAAGAACTGCGCCGTGTAGTCAGAAGAGGACCAGGTTGATGGTCGACTGCCACCAGCGTAGTGATCGGCTACCGACCGACTCTTCAGAACACTGCATCCCTCAGTAGGAGACGTCAGCCCACTGTACCTTCGTTCCCAACTAAGTGTGAAGGGGGATTGAGTGTCTCGATCATTGGATATGTTGGTCAAGGACGTACGTTCGAACGCAAGAATCCGATTGGCGCCAAGGTACTTGAGCGCAGCTGCAGGTGTTATGGCAATGACAAGAAATGGAGAATGACCTCCGGCACTCGCCCGAAATCGCAGCTTGGGCGAAGTTGATTGTGTTGTTGCCGAGGTTGGCACTCCATATGTAACGCGATGAGGCAGGGAAAATGTTGAAGGAATGAAAGTAGTCTGGTCCAAAGACAGGCTTATAGATACCTCCGGTCTAGAACGGTCAGCCAAATGTAGAGGTTGTGTTATAAAGTGACATACAGCGCTTTCGACGAGGTTCAGGGCTGATGCATTCAGAGAGAAGGCGGAGCTGTCAACCGTGATGCCTCCAGGCCTGATATCTGGACCGAGGCCAGTTCTTTCCACGAGGCGCTGAATGAGTTCCTGGGCAAGATGTGAGACAGTATCTTGCGTCTCGTGGAAGCTGCCTTGCTTTGGTAAGTAAGTTGGGGTGTGTTGTATTTCCTCCAAAGTCGGGCAGAAAAGAAAACTCGATGGAGAATGAGGCTAAACGTCGATCCAAGATGTCCGAGGCGTTCTTCGGGATGCCAGCAGGAGCGGCTAGGTGCACCGTGGAGGCGGCAGTATGTCCCACCAACGCCAGTAGCAGCAGTGAGGTTTTGGGAGAACGCATGGTGGGATGGGGGCGTCGTGCGTCATTCCAAAGGTCTTTATACACTTGACGATTGTGATGGGAAGTCAAGAAGAGGAAGCAGAGCAGGCACATGACCTGAAAGAAGGTCTTGGAATCGGGCCGCAGCGGGCCGTTCACACGACATGGCCCCAGATGGGTGAGTCTTGAGGAAAGTCGTTTTATCATGGACAGATAGCATCCGGACATGGTCATCTAAGCACCAGCCTCTCGCGCCTCGATCACCTGTAGAGTGCCCCACAACGGAGCGAATCCGACGAGCTGCCCTGCCGAATATCGCTCATAAGACGGCGACCTGTCATACGCTATCGCTGCGACCGAGATCTTAGGAGTGCGTAAGTAAAGGAAGAAGACCAGCAAACTGAATGCGAGCTGACCAAGATGTCAGCAGTGAGACCCGTGATTGCAGAAGCCGAACTGCGGAAACGGTGCATGCGATACGTTGTATTGTTCAGAAATGTGACTGAAGAGTCGGAAGTGCTCTGGTTGGACATAAGCAAGGAATAGGGTATCATAGCAAGGCTTACAGACATGTAGGTGAGCCTGGAAAGGCCAATTTTCACTTCCCATCTCGACCAGAGGTTCGCTTTGAGCTAGGGTTGGATCCAAGAATGCCTCGAGAGGGTGCGTGAAGATGCATTCAACCTCGTCCGGCGATGGCCTGAGATCGCCTAACAGTGAACTATCATCAAGAAAGACGACGACCGGGGTGACCCAGAGGCGCTTCAAAGACAGAAAGGGTCGGAGGCAGCATAAATTGTGCAAGTGAGGCGAGTCGAGCGGAAGAGCGACCTCCTCGTACGCTTCTCGATACTGGCACCAGCATCAACTACTGAGGAAACAAATATGAGCATCACTGACTGCAGTATGTGTCACGTCGGAGTCTGTCTCGTCCATCCGACCCCCTGGGAGGGCGGTTTCGCCGGCATGCGAACGGAGGCGCTTGCTCCGAGTAGTCAATAGCACTTTCAGCTACAGCATATTTAGTTCGGAGATATACCCATAGATCTCGTAAGACAAACCTGACCGTCATGGCACTCGTAGAGGAGCACAAGGACGGCGGCGAGCCGGGACGTCGGCAGGCTCGTTCTTGACTGGTCATGTTCGTCCCTCTCACGCGCAGGCGCTGCTCACAGATCGCTCGGCTCGGCGTGGTGTTCTATGAGGCGTTGTAGCAGTTTTCGTGTCGAGTCTCTGAAATCACTGAGCGTAGTTGAGGGCAGAGCCGATGTCATTGTGGTCAGAGTGAAAGCGGTGGGGATGCACTGCTCTCGCTCTATCCTCGTGGGGGATGGATACGACAACTACTATTGAACTCACAGAAGATAGCACGAAAGCACCCCGAAGATTGAATTGTAGACTACAGACAGAAGAGTGACAGACAAACACACTTCAGGACATCCAAATAAATATACAGGTACATAGACTTCGTGGCCGGCCTAGCTCATGTGCTCGGGCCGACTGGTCAGCTCAATGCCATCGATCGTCGAGCCATCGTGATTGATCGTCTTCTCCACGTGAACGTCGATCGAGATCGGGATCGTCTTCGTTCCAAGCTCGATGTCGTCGTTCTTGTCGTCGTTCTTGCTCGTGATCCCGAACTTGAACGACGGCGGGGTAGGGGGGCTCGGTGGGCCCGCGCGCATCGTGATCCGGTTAAGGTTACGGAGTGCGCCCGGCGGCCCGCGGGACTTGGAGCGGGACTTGGAGCGTGACTTGGAACGGCTGTCCTGCTGGGACGAGCCCGTGCGGTGCGTTGTGCGCTCGTAGAGCGAGGTAACTAGGCCACGAGTCAGCTCAGAGGCGCGGGAGACGAGAAAGAAGAAGACGTACTGATGCGCTGCGTCAGGACGGAGGAGAGCGTGACGTTGAACGTGAGGAAGGCGGTCTGGAATGCGGGGTTTCTCGAGCGTGTAAACGCGAGGTTGAGGACGTGGCCAACCATCACGATCACGAAGTAGCCGATGCCGTCCTGCAGGAGCACGCGGCTAACACCCTGGACGCCGCGCTCCGCGCGGATGTTGCGGACGAGCCGGGCCGAGCACAGCACGCACGCAACACAGTCGTACAACTAGGGGGCGTCAGCACTGTGCCGGGGAGTACATGCAAGGATGAGACGTACCATGTTCACGAGCGGGAACACCCATTTGGGCGCGAGGATGCCCTCGCCCGAAAGGGCGGTGCATGCACCGTGCTTGATGATAGTGTGTTGGAAGAAGAGGTAGCCGTACGAGAAGAGTGTGCAGGGCAGGAGCGCGACACCCAGGCCGATGGCAATGTACTGTCAACATACATGGTCAGCGACCCAGAAAGGTTGAGCGACGTGAGAGAAATTAACCTGGTTCCGTCCCCAGATGGCCCAGGTCCGGCCGAGAAGGACCAGGTTCACCACAGTGGATAGCAGCGAGCGCAATGAGCCGACACTGAGAGAGGTGAACGGTTAAATTCGGGCAGCATCGTCAGCTGGGAAGGTACGCACAGTGGGCTGAGATGATGGCACTGTTGCTCCGTAAGACCACTGAAGTACACCCCGATGGATGCGATGACCGCGGCGAGACCAATGTAGCTGTAATATGTATGAGTGATATGAACCTGGTCGAGCGAAGGAGTGTCTTACCGAGCAAGGAAAAAGAACAAGCATGCTGCGCTCGGACGCCAAATCCGTTCCTGGCGTGCGTACATCCGCCATTCGCTGGGGACGAAGATTCAGAAGACGTTCAACACATAGAAAAGAGGAGACCCACCTGGGTATGGTGATCAAAAAGTCATAGAACATGACTGCTGCAGCGACTATGCGCAGCCAAGACTGAATCACTGAGATGAGCACGACGGAGCCGGACGGCACCAGCAGCTTTGCGCACCCCGATATCGACCTCTCCCTGCAGAGTCTGCGTGGTAGCAAGTGCGATAAACGACATGGTGGACGAAGCAGAGTGGGAAGTGGATGAGGGAAGGAGGGAAGGGGGGAAGGAGAGGACTGTGCCTGGATAAGCTCGACAACGCCCAACCACGGTTATAACGGTGAGGCCCATGCATAAAAGGTGTGGGTCATCGCATTAGCAGCACGCGGCGGAGAAGAGGATCGAACATGCTTCGTCGTCAACCTGACGAGAGGAAGCAGCGATCAGGGGGTCATTCGATGGCTGAACGATCGGGGCTCGGGGAGCTCGGTGATGAACATGTTTGCAGCTAGAGCAAAAACGTAGAGTAGTATGGTGGTACAGTTCTGACATTGTGCATGTAAAAATGCTAGAAGTGTGCGACTGAAGGATCTCGTTGCAGAGAGCGTTTGATGTCTCTATGCATTTTGGTCGCGAAGAGCAGAAGACAATCGAAGGCTCCACGATCGACGAGGAGGCTTTCACGGCCGTGGGCACCGGTCTGGACCGTAGATATGACCGGTATCTGTTATGTCGTGAAGAGAAAGATTCTGTTTGCAGCTGGCCGAGTGAAACAAATAAAGCTTTGGCCAAGGAGCATGCTCGTCAGCTGACCTGGCTGCAAGACCGCTTGCGCGCCCCGCAGTATGTTCACAGCTCTCTCTCCAACGTCCGCCATGTGGTCGCATTTAGCGATCATCGGCACGCTTGCCCTGCAGACAGCCGCATCTATCCAGACACCGTTCAATGCTCCGTACCGGTCTTCACTCGGGCCGGTGGATAGGTTGGCAGCCTCTGCCGTTGCCGGGCCGGTCAGCGCGTTCGCTCGGACCGGGCTCGATGCACTGTCCACGGACTCATTCTCGACTCTGCTGCACCCTGCATACCCGCGCCATGGCGTGCGCATGAAGAAGAGCGCGTTCTGCGACGGTACTGTTGATGCGTACACCGGCTATGTCGACGTCGAGGCCCGCCACATCTTCTTCTACTTTTTCAAGTCGCGCGGGGACTGGAAGAAGGATGACGTCATCTTTGTGCGTTTATGTTCTTGGTACTGTGTCTACTGTGTGCTAAGGGGAGGAAAAGTGGACGAACGGCGGGCCGGGATGCTCCTCGGCCATTGGCGTGTTCATGGAGCTTGGGCCGTGCCGAGTCACGGATGCGAAGGCAGGCCCGGTGCATCACAAGTATAGTTGGAACGAGCATGCGAACGTCATCTTTGTCGACCAGCCAATTGGCGTTGGCTTCTCTTATGCTGACCATGGCGAGTCGGTGGTAGGTCATGTTCAGTCCGAACATGTATCCACCGTTCGCTGATACACTGCGTAGGGCACGACCGAGGAGGCTGCTATCGACATGGCATTCCTCTCCGCCGTCTTCTTTGAGCACTTCTCTGAGCTCCGCGGCAACGCTTTCCACATGGCCGGCGAGGTACGACCCTCTTGCGTTCCTTCCTGCTTTGGCTGATAGACTACAGAGTTACGGCGGCCGCTACATCCCGCTCTTCGCGTCGGCAGTGTACGACCTCAACCCGCGGCTGGTCAAGGCCGGCTTCGCTCCCGTGAACCTCACGTCTGTCATGATCGGCAACGGGATCACCGACTTTGCCACGATGGCCACGTCCTTCATCGACATGACATGCACGGGCGCGAGCGTCCCGCCTGTCCTCGACATCTCGTACGTCCCTCCTCCCGCCACGCTCGGGGATTTCCCACTGACGACACGTACAGCACATGCGTGCGCATGAAGCAGGCCGCGCCCCGCTGCGAGCGCATGATTGCGGCCGCGTGTGTGGACGTGTTCGACGCGATGGGCTGCGAGGCTGCGACCGCGTTTTGCGCGAGCGAGCTCGAGGCGCCGTTCTGGGGGACCGGCAAGTCCTTGCCTTATTCTGCGGCAGCGATGTTGACAGTCGTGCAGGACTGAACCCATATAACATCAACAGCGCGTGCGAGGGCGGGATGGAGACGCTGTGCTATCCCGTCACGAGGTACGGCCGCTCTTCGCTGCACTTAGAGAGGCCCCGCTGACCGCCCCGCAGCGTGATCGCCGACTACCTGTCGCGCAACTCGACCCGCAAGCTTCTCGGCATCGATGCGGCCGTACCAAAGCGCTTCGCGAGCTGCTCTCCGCGCGTCGGCGCCGCGTTCACCATGGCGGACGACGAGCTGAACCCGACGCACCTCTGGGTTGCGGGCCTGCTCGAACGCGGCGTGCGCGCACTCGTGTACGTTGGGGAGTACGACTGGATCTGCAACTGGGTCGGGAACGCACGCTGGGTGCGTGCGCTCGAGTGGTCCGGCGGCAACGCGTTCCGGGCACAGGGTGAGGGCACATGGAGCGTGGACGGTGAGGTCAAGGGTAGGAAGCAGGCGCACGGCCCGCTCAGCTTTGTCACGATCCGCGGGGCGGGGCACATGGTAAGTGCGGGCTACTGTGAGGACTGGAGTAAACGCTAAGAGTCGCCTCTTCGCAGGTGCCGTATGACAAGCCGACGGAGGCGCTCGAGATGGTACGCAGGTGGCTTAAGCAAGAGGTCTTCTGAGTCGTTCCATCAACGATACGTCTGCCTGCTCGAAGTGCTGTCGTGCCCAATGTATTGCCCGTTATCAACTCCTGTGACTTTATCGACCAAAGTGATTCGATCTGCCCACTCAGCAAGACAGATGGTAGTCAGAACCGGTCGCAAACCGCGGCCGCCCACAAATGCTGATCGGAGGATAGGGTCCGGTTCTCTCGATCATGACATTCGAAGTGTCCCTTCACACATCAAAGAAAAGGAGAGTGCCAGAGATACTATACTACATGGATAAACGATACATATGTGCTCAGCCGGACATGAAGTCGTCCCAAGCAAGCTCCATGCCGTCGCTGCTGCCCATCTCGCCTTCGTGGCGATCGGCGGTAGCATCCTCGTCGAGTTGTGCCTGCCTGATGAGCCACGATATGGCGTCAGAGGTATCAATACCCTCTTCGACACCGAGAATGCTCTGGAGCCAGCTGCTGTGCGACGCGATCCATGTCGATGGCGGCAGGTCCCACTTGACGAACGTGCGCTGCTGGCCATCGCGCGCGCATTCCTTCCGCCATATCGTGCGCGCCATGACCAAGCGCATGCAGCACCACACGTCGTACACGGCGTTCGTCATCGGCGGCTCCTCGTACCGCTCGTCGTCCATCCAGTAGTCGAAGAAGTAGGGAGACGCGCGGTCCAGGTGCAGGCGCACGTCTCGGCGCACGACGACGATGAACGGGTTGTCTGGCTCCGCGTTCCAGTCATCCTCGCCGGTCTCGAGCACCTCAATCTCGATTTCGTCGTCCGTTGCGTTGTACGAGCAGATGACGCCATGGATGAGGTCCATCGGGGCCTCGCCCGTTGGGTCGAGGCTTAGCGTCTCCTCGAAGTGATGCCGAAGAAACCAGAACATGCGCTCCCAGAGCCGCGCGAGCGACAGATAGTCGTGCGGAAAGAGCGCCTGCGTGTCGTTCGCGGCGCGCCGGTAGCGCTCAAGGATCAGGTCCGGTGCGACGCGCATCTGCGCATCGGTCGGGAAGAACATCCGATCGAGCGTGTGCCACTCCATGCCTTGCGCGTCGGCGAAGAGAGGTTGCGAGGGGCTCGCGGGTTGTGGAAATCGCCGCCAGGGGCGGTCGATTCTGTCGGGGTCCATAGTAGGTGGCGAGGTGTGGTCCAATTGTGTGGGGAGCGAAACAGACAATGTGCAGGCTTTATAGCGCTCAGATGGGGCTTGTGGACCGTCGGGGCACGCTCATTGTTGTTGGGCTGTGTAGGAGTACGCCATAGCAACAGCCTCAAGTCTCAGGCGTGCATGGTCCCGAATTGGGTGGTGTGAGATCAAGCAGTGGTCTATCGCGGACCCGGGTCACCACCTCTGCCCGGGCCTCGGTGTTTGCGAGTAGCCGACATGACCATCATTTCGTGCACTCCTCCTCCTCTTTCTCCATCACCACCGTACTCTCTGCCATGAGCAAGGTGACTGTGCAGACCCAACAGCTTACGCCGTTTGGTGCGGCGCTGGCCGGTGCGCTTGGCGCGTGTTTCAGCAATGCGTGCGTGGTCTCCAAGTTCGATTATGATTGTTACTGAACTGCGTCTACAGTGTTGTTTACCCTCTCGACGTGTACGTTACTTGCTGGTAGCACCCTAACCTCGGTGCTAAGTCTGCTCTAGTGCAAAGACACGAATCCAGGCCAGCCATGGCAGTCGTTCAAAAGCGACCGGTGTCTACCCCCTCCTCCTCCGTATACTCAAGGAGGAGGGTATCGCCGGCTACTTCAAGGGCTTCTGGGCGACTATGCTGAACACTTTCTCCATGCGTGAGCCAATCTACGACCTTTCCGGCTTATCTATCTCACCGTGTTCCTAGAGTATGCGTTCTTCTTCTTCTTCTCCCTCGTCCGCGGGGCGTACCTGCGCCGCCTGGCTGCGAAGCTCCCTAAGGGCGCACGCATGCCCGTGCTTGGGACCGCCGCCGAGCTCCTTCTCGGTGCACTGGCGGGCGCGCTCGCTCAGGTCTTCACGATCCCCGTCTCTGTCATCGCAACGCGTCAACAGGTCGGACGTGCGATCGGGCGCAGCCGGGCACCGACCGTTGCGGCTGCGGCGGAGGTCAAGCCCGGCGTTTCGTTTGCCCAAGTCGCGTCAGTACCGCCGGCGCCGGCCTCTGCGGTCGTCGGCCAGGAAAAGGCGCAGGCCGTCGAGCTGAAGGAGGAGGAAACGCCGACGGACGACTCGTTCCTCGGCGTCGCGCGAGAGATCATCGCGGAGGAGGGAGTCGCCGGTCTATGGCTTGGCATCAAGCCTGGACTCGTCCTCACGGTCAACCCCGCGATCACGTACGGCGCGTATGAGCGTGTCAAGGGTCTGCTCCTCGGTGCCGCCAGCACCGGCAAGCTCTCGCCTGGGATGGCCTTCCTCGTCGGTGCGTTCAGCAAGACGCTGGCCACTGTCGTAAGTGTTTCCACGTGCACTGCTGCACTAGTTGCTGAAGCCTTCGCTTCTGTAGGTCACGTACCCGTACATCATGGCGAAGGTCCGCATCCAAGCACGGACGGCGGACCCTGAATCGTCGGCCGAATCCCACACACTCCCGCCTCCCGCCCACGCCCCGCATCACAAAGCTGGCGTCAAGCACGACGGTGCGATCGATATCCTCCGCAGAGTCCTCAAGCAGGAAGGCCCTCTCGGTTGGTACCAGGTTCGTGCTTCAATGGTTTCTCGCCTTTCGGTAGCATCACTAACTCTGAGCAGGGCATGGGCGCCCAAATTTTGAAGGCCGTTCTGTCTCAGGGTGTGCTCTTCATGTCGAAGGATCAGTTTGAGCGATGGGCACTCGTTCTCATGGCCACTTTGTACCGCCTACAGCGTTCGTGAAGTATGATACCTCAAGCAGAGATTTTGTCATTCTATTTCGAGGTTGCACATCACATATCTAATCGGCCAAGACGTCACAGCCTCAGCGTGAGCCATCTATGCGGCCCGGCTCCGAGGAGCTGAAGGTTTCAGAAAGGAACCGGGCCTCGATGTCTGCACTGGCCCCAGACGAGCATTCCCGCAGGGAGATCTTGCTTGGCTAGGAAGTCTCGGAAATTGGAGATAGAGGGGTGCGTTTCCATATCCGTGTCTGCGACCCCCATATCTGCGATGTCCATATCTGCGACATCCGTGAGAGCGATCATATCTGACACGAGAAGGCAGCTTACCTTGTTTGGACTGAGCGATGTACGTGACACCCTCGTGATCGCAAGTCTCTCGCGCTTCACCAAGCGTCCAGGCCGGTACACAATCCCAAAACACGTCATCGCCCAGGAGATGAAGTCGCCGCCTGCGTTGAGCGTATTCGGCGATAATGGATGGACTGAGTGCTCGCTGGGCGTGTTCAGACGTGAATACCATTATCACGTCGTACATTTGGGCTTGCAAGTGGAGAACGCCCAAGCTAGGAGGATACCGGACAAGAAAGTCTTGTTCCTTAAGACTGCTGAACGGGTGTCTAGCGGACAACTCGCGCAGGACAGGGAACGCTCTGACGAAATCGGCGTCCTTGACCAGCTTCTTGCACTCCTCCGAGTCGAGAATGAGCAACGAGAGTGTCGAAGAGTGCGAAACGACGGTAGGGAGGAATCCTCGGTTGGTGGTACTGCGCGGCTTAATATTGTTTGTCCACGTCAGACTATGTAACAAGGGAGCAGTCTCTCGAGAAGGGGCAGCTTGACTTGTGAGATGACATCTGGTCACGGTCAGGCCAGTGAGCGATGGCATATGCGGCCAAAGTATGTGCGTGAGATGCAGACTATCCAGAACCAGTTCCTCGAGGCTGTGGAAGGCCATACTAGTAGAGTCGAACCACTCGGACGATGGAGTGTATAGCAAGTGGGATGTGTAGCCGTGCAGATTCATCGAGCGCAGGCTTGCAAGTGCGGTGCATGCTGTCTTTTGTGCTGAAAACTCGGACGGAGACAGCTTGATGGACTTCGAGTCCCACCTGAGAAGCGACCCCCCACGCCCGGTGACATCGATGTCCTGATTGCGACTGGTCACGAAAAAAACGTCCAGCGCCCCTGGTTCGCGGCATACCATGAGGCTGATGAGTGCGTCCTGCGTTTCCTCGCGTATCTTCCCGCCCGTGCAGTAGATCGTATTGAAGTAGGACGACTCGGCATCCCCTGTGAGCTCCCCGGTTCTGTCGAGTAGGACGAGTCCTTTTACACGGCAGGACAGTTCAGGAGCCGCTTGAAGTACCGCCGCGAACTTGCGGAGAGCCCGGGCGCTCGCGAGGACTGGTCTCCAGTACAGGAGTGGGATGAGTGCCTCGTGCCAGTGTCGACTCACTCGACTCAGTGCTTGGACTCGTCTCTGAGCATTCCAATCTCGCTTCTGGACGAGTTCAGCTTGATCCTCGTGTGTGGAGAAGAACGCATCGGGTGGGATGGTCCAGTGGTTGAGGTGAAATTCGGCCACAGTAGTAATAAGCTCGAGCGGGAGACGTCCAAATACCCCATCTGGATGAGGAGCTTCGAGCGATGACGGGTATAGATTGTCTCTACAGGCCAGGGGAGAGACGAAGCCACCGCGCTGGGAGTCGGCCTGCAAGTCGGGATGCGAAGGTGGTCCCACCATGCTCGTGCGGAAGTGTTTACGCGACTTGAAGAGGCCTACGACTGGGTTAATTCCACTCATCCGCTATAGTCACAAAGGAGCGCACCAGGTAGGCAGAGCATGTTGGCGCGTTTGATATGAATCTTGCAGTGACGCTCTTTATGCGTGGCTGCGGAGGCGGTGTTGAGCAATGGCGCACTGCCTCCCCCTTGGCAAGGTGCCAGATGTCGTCCACATGTCTGATATGATTTGGGATCGTATCATACTGGTGTGTAAACATTTACGAAGGCATGATGGCGGAAGCACAAGATGTGGTCGAGAGAAGAGTGACGTTCGGATGTTGTCGCCACTTCTGGCGAAGCGTCCTCGAACAGGCCCATCTCGGGTATCGATCAAAGAAGTATGGATACATGAGCAAATATAGTACGCAGATTAAACGAGCTGTATGTGAGTCTATTTGAAGTCCTGAATCATTTAGAGACATTAGGACCCCCTTCAAACCTGCGCAGCTTCAATGCGTCGTCGCTTGACGTCGATGTTCTTTGCGTCTTCCTTACCTGCAGAGAGCGTTAGCTTCTGACTTTTTAGGGAGACCTCCATTGCTCACCTTTCTTGTACGCAGCCGAGCTGTTTGCGTCGAACTTGAGCGGGCGCTGCTTGCGTCCGGCACGAAGCTTGATTGGCTTGCCCTTCTCGTCCTTGTGCGTTTCCGCATAGAATTGGTCTGCGATGGCGGCTGCGTCGTCGTTGAAACGGATGAGTTGAGCGTGCGAGTGCCAAGCAGGTTCTTCCTCTTCTTCCTTCTTGACAATCAACTCCGGGAGTGAATGAGGAATGGGTGTCACAGTAGGCTCGGGCTTGACACGAGGCACTGGTGCGTCGAGATCAAGAAGGTCGTCCACGTCATCGTTGTCGTTGAAATCCGCGGAGATGCCTCCTTCGAAGGAGGCGAAACCCTCGTTGTCGTCTCCATAGCTCTCGGGTTCCTCGTCTGAGTCGACCTCGCTGTCCGCGTCCTCTTTGACTCTTGGAGCAGGTGGTGAGAGTGTGGGTGGTCCTGTCTCGGACTCGTCTGGAACATCCTCAATCTTGGTGTGACCCTTGATAGCAGAGTTCTGTAAACGTTCGAGCTGCTTCCGTCGTTCTTCCGCCTCCAGATTCTTGGCCGCGATGAGTCGGGTCTTCTCCACTGTGATGGCACGTTGCTCCTCCGCCTCTCGCTCAGAGTGGGCAAGAGAGTACAAGCCTTCCGCAGCTCCATGGCAATAAGCACTAAGTGTACAGTGAGCACATCATTGACAGTGGAAAACCCATAGAGAGACTTCTTGCCCTTGCGACCTTTCGCCTCCTTGTTGAGTGCGGCCCAGGTCAAGATGAGGTTATGTACCATCTCAAACGCTTGTGCCGCCGCTGCAGTCAAATCGGCCAGGCCATAGAAAGTGTGTATGATCTTGTTGATAACTTCGTCCTTTTCGTCTGTGAAAGAGGTCGAGTAACTTTTGCAAGGGAAGAAGACGATGAGTGCGGCAGAGAGAGTAGAGACCCAGTCGGCGTGCAGTACATTTAGACCACCGGTATTGGTTATAGAAACGGTGGACTGTCCGGCCCTAATGAGATGATCAGAACGGGGAGTAGAAACGGGGAAGGAGCCCACCGCTTGAACTTTTGTTCATCTGTCTCGGCAGCGATGACGTCCGCTTGTGATATATTATGCTTCTGCACTCCAATGTATATCAGTGAATGTAACAGCGAAGAAGGAGGGATGTAACCTGCATGTACTTGCTCGCCATTCTCAGTGCCGCTTTTGCTTCCGCCTCTCCCGTGCCTTCGTGTCCAGCGAGCGTGAGAGCCTTTTTCACTTTTGCGAGCACATCTTGATCAACCTTACTGACTGCTAAGATGTCAGACATAGTCAGGCATTGGAGAGGACACGCAACATACGACGCTCTTTCGCTTGCTCGCTCTCGTCGTTCGAGTCGATAGTCGTCGCAAGACTTACGACACGTGCAACGACAGACAGTCTAGGCTGAGCCTTCGGTTTTGATTGAACGTTCGCACGGCCTGTCTTGTTCGTCTTTCGCTTCTTCCATGCAGGACCGTGATCATAGTCGCTGCCGGGATCGCCGTCGCGCACATGCAGCTCGTCCTCAGACGAAGAGGTGGACCCATCATGCTCGTATCGCGCCATTTTTGATATTCCTGCTTGCTGTAGGCGTATGTAGTGTAGTGCACTCAGGGTACGGAGTAGACGCGTTGGACGCGGTGGGGAGAGCAAGAGCGCGACAGTCACGTGGTGGTGGATCGTGCGACAATGTCCCGCATCTGCCGTCGCTCACAGTGATGTGGAGTGCCCTTGTCTTGATGATCACGAACATAGTCAAGCAGAGCAGGATATTCTAACGTCCCACCTAAGAAAAAGAAAGCGAAAAAGAGATAAAGGAAACTCTGCATCCTCTGGTAGAAGGTCAAGGCTTGTCCATCCATTCGAACACGGCTTCGTGCATCCGAGTCCTCGCGTCACCCGTCCAAAAATGGGTCGCATCCTCGATGGTAACGATATCGAGTTTCGCTTGTGCTCCTTCCTGCAACGCATGGGCCCATCGCTGGTACTTGTCTTCGGACGTGAATTCGTCTTCCGTGCCATAAATGACCAGCACCCGAGCCGCGAGTGTATGAACGAGCGCATCCAGGGCAGCTTGGTATGCTCCAGAGCGGAAGAGTGTGAGAGCCCCGCGAGGACTCAGCGGGTACGACAAGATGATGTATGATGTTTGATAGGGTGCAGGAAGGAGGGGGTGGCGGCTGCTGATCAAAGACCCGTGAGAGTATCCCTAGCAAAGATTTCAGATATTAATGTTAGAGCGTGGAAGTTATGAGGAAGTGACGCACGACAAGGAGCACCGAGGTTACATCAGGGTAGCTCTTGAGTCCCCATTGAACCTGTACGCACAGAAGGGTGTGAGCAACAATTTGAGAGTGTAAGAATACATACGCACCAGCTCCTGAAGGTCCTCTACCTCTCCGCTCCCCGTCCACGTCGGGCGACCAGTCGAATTGCCAACGCCCCTCGAGTCTGTGCACCCCGTCAACGAACGATAAGCGTTGTGACTTGAACCACGCACTGTATCGCACGACATGGTAGTTCCTTTCTTGTAAGGGCTTGACCAGCGACCGAAGTGTCCTGTCCCCGCAGCAGGTCAATTACATGTTCCCGCGGAAACATATGCAGGGGGACGCACGGGTCATTCATTCCTCCACCAAGTCGGGACCATGGGTGAAGCAGAAAGGCGATAGCCTGGTCGCCAGTGCGGGTTCGGGTCGTGGTTATGGCATGCGAAACTTTGACGTCGAGAAGGATTCCGGATGAAAGTGGGACGGACGCCGTCTCGGTCGATGATGACATGCGTTGGAGCTGCGGCTCTGTGCACGTGCTCAGCTGAAGCCTTTCCCTCGTTCTATCATAGCTGCTCTGGTTCAACGGTCAACTCGGACCGCCCATCTTCTATGTTCTCGTGTTTCACTGAACTGTATGTAACCATCCATTGACTACTGCTGCCTTCTATGGTACCAGTAAACACACCGCAGCTGCAGCCCAAGCTTTTGAGACGGTCGCCAACCTCGTCTTGGTATGGTCCGCGCTTAAGGAGGAGGCTGTAGGGTTGAAGGTGAAGAATTACGAGGATCGCGTTGACTGCTGGTGTATGTGATACCGGCCAGTGATATCACAGTGCCTACCGGCGTGGTCTCGAAAATGGATTTCACACATTCGCGAAGGCAGAGTGTAAGGCGGAGGAGCAGCGTGCGATCACAGCGGAGGAGAACTATCTGAAAGGGACGAAGAAGGCGGAAGATGAGGAGCAGCGGCGGCAACTGGCTCGGCTTGAAGTTCGGGAGTCGAGTGGGCGCCGAACGATGATCAACAAAGTCCTCGACGTAGACGACGACGCTCCCAAAGAAGTGGACACCGACATTGAGTGAGCAAGTGAGCAAGCGACGTAGTTTTGGATTCAGATGCTGCAAAGGACACCGGGAGCATTGCCCATGTCGTGAGTCGTGTCTTGAACTAAGAGCCTGACGATTATCATGTCATGGAAGACTCTTGAATGAGGAGCAAGATCCCATTAGAGGGCGTTCTAGCCGGAAACAAGGTCAGGTGCGTCAAGCAGGAAGACTTGGAAGCGAGAGCGTACTGTGGCTGAACGCCTCTGTGATGCGCTGGAGCAGACCCCCTGGCCAGTCACGACACCGGTCCATTGGCAGCAACAGTTGATGGTGGCTTGTAGTTCACGATTGGCATCGGTCGTTTTGAGAATACAATCTTGCGCTTCACGATGGCGAGCATGTCCCACTCGGGCGGATACTGCTTGGCGGGACCGTCCTCGCCCTCCACCCCATCCAACCTGGGCGAAGCAACCTTCTTTAGCACGGCCAACGGCTTGGGAAGGTTCGCGTATTTGCCTTCAAGGAGGTGATGGCCGATCATGAGTGTGGGTTTCTTGTCCTGTATCACTCCACTGTGAGAATGAGTAGCGAGCATAAAGGTAGATACACGTACCTCGCCAATTTTGAGTGTTCCTATGAGCTGCTTGTCCTTGGAACCCTCGACTTCCAAAGTGCCTTGAAGTTCAATGAGAACTATCTCCTGCGCATTCGCATCTCCTAGTGTAGCCAGAGAAGGCGGAAGCTTTGGTCGTGCAGGGTCCTCAGAGTCGGACGGCAGGTTTATATTGATAGGTATGATCATCTCCGTGCACGTTCAAAGATCAAGCCAGTCCGTCGCAAGAACAAGTATGATGGTGGACGGAAAGAGCAACGTCGGCGATGACGCCACACCTCCTTGTGATGTCTTTCCTCGATGTTGTCCGCGGCGGTGACTTTCCTCTTCGTTCTTAGCACGCTCTGTACGCCTTCTGTGGCTAGCGACACCAAACTTGTGTTCGAACTGAGGCACGAACACGCTGTATCTTCTTCCGCTCAAGTCTCGTTTGCGGACGTCTCTTACCAATCCTCGTCCCTCGCCTTCGACCAACATGTACAATACACTATCCACACGAGCACCATAACGACGCATCGTCCACCTTCCTCTACATCTCCGCTTTGGCTGTCCGAGCAAAGGCGGAGTCGACGTCGCACGCAGAAGCCATTCCTGCATGAGCAGCAGAGCTTTCCAGACGAACACAGCTCCTGGTGGGATGAAGACGAGATCCTCAGTCCAGACGTCTCGAAACGCTCCGTACTTCAGCTCCTAGCAAAGATGACCAACAATGCATACCTCAGCCCGGGAGAAGCGGGGTGGTATGACTTGGGATCCAACTGGACTGCAGTGCGTATCCATCCTCTCCTTGCGAGGAAACGTCACTTACTTTCCCGTACAGTCGTACCCAATAGGATGGGAACCAGATGACGACGGATTCCGTGGACATGTCTTTGCTACTCCGGATAACTCGACTGTCGTTCTCTCTATCAAGGGTACCTCTGGTCCCTGGATCGGCGGAGGCGGTCCTACGACCGCGAAGGATAAGTTCAACGACAATCTCCTCTTTAGTTGTTGCTGTGCATACGTCGACTGGACGTGGACTGTGAGTCACCTTCATACATCCGTCATATTGTCTGTCTTAAGTGTCTTCCCAGACAGTCTGCGACTGCCCGAGAGGCGGATGGAAGGTTACTAGTTCTGTACTCTCTTATTACTGATGCATGCTCAAACTTTGCTAGTGCGACCAAGACTGCCTGGAAGACTCCCTAGTCAAAGAGTCGTTGTTCTATCCCATCGGCATCGTATGTCCTCCTGTCAATGTAGATCACCTAGTACTTACACATGTCCACAGAACCTGTACAACAATCTCACATATATGTACCCAAACTCGTCGATTTGGTTGACGGGTCATTCTCTCGGTGGCGCTATGGCAGCATTGCTAGGCGTGACATTCGGCTCTCCTGTAGTTTCGTTCGAATCACCGGGCGATAAGCTTGCGTCGACCCGACTGCACTTGCCGAAACCGGTAATGTCCTTCGTCACTCTTTACCTCCGTATATCGTCTGACCACGCTCGCAGCCGTCCACCCAGCACATCACACATGTGTATCACACGGCCGATCCCATTGCCATGGGTGTCTGCACTGGCGTTACGTCTTCCTGTGGAATCGCTGGCTACGCTATGGAGACAAAGTACGTGTTACTCCTGGCCGTTCAGACCACGTTCTAATCGCAGTACGTAAAGGTGCCATCTTGGCCGCTCAATCGTGTATGACACCGTCTCTGAGCTCGGGTGGAGCGTCTACATCCAGAATCATGGCATCGTCCCTGTGATCGACACCGTATTGAATGGGACGTGGGCACCGGTCGAGAAAGAGGGTCGTGAGGTCCCGGAGCCGAAGGTTGAGGAGGACTGCATCGTGAGTGATATCAACAAAACCGAGCCGCTTGAACCTAACATGTATTTGGCAGGAATGCTATCGATGGGAGTTCGTCAGTCCGTCCCTGTAGACGTATTCATGATACTCAGTCTTCGACGAGATCTTATATGAACTTGCTTCACTGAGCTCGATGTCTCTTCATTGTACAATGCCCTTGTATCGATCCCCATCTCTGCACATCTTCGTCTGGCTTCGAACTCCACTACACAACTATCTGTTTCACTCAAAGTATACATACGAATCCAAGCCAGAACGCATCTGCTCGGGCCTGAGCATCTCTCCTCAACTTACAGCACATGCATACACGGCTGGCGCATCCATATAAGCATACCAAGCAATGCATTCATGTTCTCCAGTGCCTTGCACAGAGGCTCGAGATCTGTCGACGGCTTGCAAGCTGAAATGGTTAAGCGAACAGACAGTGCATATGAATACACACCTCACCGATGTTGCCGTCCCAGAACTCGTGCAAGTACGTGGTGCTAGTGTCACCCCAGGTGGTTCGAGCCTCGTCTTCATGCCAGGCAGGAACGGTATCCCAGAAAGCTTCGTGCCCAGATACGCTCAGTGTGGTCTGTTGATCACTACACGTGGTGCATCCCCGTGCCAGGGCCGCAGGGGTGTGCGATAGCACGCGATCGCCGTGCTCCGCATCGAAGGCGACAAGGACCTCAAGTGGGCTGTTACGCCCGCTGATGCGCAACATCCCTAGGTTCGACGGGAGATGATGCGGCGTAATCCCAGCTGTCCAGGGCGTCATGGTCGAAACACGAAATCCCTCGTTTGTGTAGGGTTTGTGTAATGTCAGCTCGCAAAGGATTGGGAAAGAGGCACGGATGTCACAAGACGAATTGAGCCGCTCGTACATGTCCCAATCTGCAGTGAGTGACAAAAGCCTGTGGCCGTGAGGTAGCAAGAACGCTTTGAGGTCTAGTTTTGCCTCCCGCCGTGGCCATCCATAGTTCTCGGACCATACGAGGGAGTCCAACAGTGGTGCAGTGGCTGGGCTTGGCAGGGATGGTTGCACAGCTAGACTGCACCGGGATATTGATAGGCTGGTCAAGACTGGCATATTAGGCCAGTGAGGGTTATTCAGGCATAGGTTCTGTATAGAGAGGTGCTTGAGGTTGGCGAATGTCATGCTCGTGGTGTCGAACCACGTGGAGGAGACAGTGTAGAGGAGGTGAGACGCGAACCCATGCAGCGTCAAGGACTGGACGTTGTTGAGGGTGGTGTTCTTTTGCCTCATCGCGCTGTCGAGGAGACCGGTCCCTGGAAGCCACCCAGTCCACTCTATGAGTGACCCGCCACGGTCGCTGGTGTCGATGATGCTCTTGGGTTGCTTCGTGACAAAGGCCACGTCGAGGACACCCGACGCCATGATCTGAAGCAGAGCACGCGTCGTCTGTTGACGCGCGCCGTCGGTCCCGCAGTACACGGCGCTGAAGAAGCTGGCGTGGGTCGGGTCGTCCGTAAGGTCCAGCAGGACGACGCCCTTGATGTACGCAGAGAGGGCCGGCGTGCGCTTCAGTACAATCGCAAGGTGGCACAAAGCGGGTGCGCTGGCCAAAATAGGACGCGCGTAGAGGAGCGGAATCAGCACGTTGTGCCAGTACTTGTTGATCGAGCTGAGCCGGCATAGCCAGGTCTGATCTGGATACTCTCGGTGGATGAGAGAGTCGACTGTAGTTTCTCCGCACTCGTGTATAGGCCGGCCTATTTGGTGGCCGAGAGAAAGCTCAATGATGCAGAGAATGAGGTCGCGAGGGTAGTGTCCGAAGGCACCCAGGGACGACGAACTCAGCGTGAGTGATAAGCCATGCCGCGCTGTAGAACATAAACTATCAGTCGTGATAATGATGCTGGTTCTATCCAAAGACGCACCCTTGCCTCGGTGCGCAGATTGCCCGTAGCTTTGGGATGTCTTCGAGACCAGCCGATTCAATGCTGTGTTCAGACGTTGAGCTCACACTTGTAGCCTCGGCCTTCCGAACCTACCAGGAAGGCAGAACATGAGGGACCGAGCAAACGCCCTGCAGCGCAAAGATTGACGGGCTTAAGTAGTAGACGAAACCTGTGCCTGTTTTCAGTCACTGATGCATAGCCTCAGAGCAACATTGGCAGACGCGTACGGCACACGGTCACTGACTGGCGGACATGGTAAAGCATGCTCTGATGACGAGAAAATAGCCACGTCTTGGGGGCTTAAATTAGAGAGACAACCGCACATCATCCTCGCAGATAATGAGGGAGTGGTCAAGAGGCGCATCGATCACGTGTATGAGAGAGATGCAAACCACAAATCACTGAACAGAAACTTGTGCACTTCAGATGACACGACCGAGACCTCTCAGATGATGCATGAAACAAATCATTGAATGGAATAGTACAGATGGTACAGCGAGTAAGCTACGTGCTTTTGGAGCCCCCCGAAAGATTCTCTACTCGTACAACGACGCTAGGCACAATGGGATAACTTATGACGAACCGGTATGGTGGATATTTGCAGGTATGGGTGAGTGAGTGAGTGAGAGCGATGGGCCCGGATGATGAGAAAAAAGGTGCGGGAACGAAAGGAGGGAAAGCTCAGTGGAAGGAGTCAAAGTGGCCCTTGAGGATGCGCTCGCCCATCGGGCTCGGCGCACGGCGGGGGCGGGCGGGCGAGGGCGAGGTGCCGGCCTGGCCCTCGCTGAACGAAGGCATCGTGCCGCGGCGGTGCTTCGGCGACGGCGGACAAGCGACGGGCGGGCCGGAGCTGATCGTCGCGGGCTCGACGGGGCGGCGGGGCGGGGACGGCGACTTGTCCGGGACAGCGGCGCGGCCGAACGTGCCGCCGAGCGAGAGCCGGCGCAGCACGTTCGCGCCGCGCTCCTGCTGCGACGGGTTGAAGCCGGGCGTGAAGCGGCTGCCGCTGCTCATGCTCGTGCGGCGGGCGTGGCGGGCGACGGGCTCGGTGTCTTCGTCTGTAAGAGATACATGTGAGACGGCGATGGTCTATAAGACGCAAGAGAGGGTAACGGACCATCGACGGCGGAACCGAAGGGGATCTTCGCGAACGGGAAGGCGGCGGGGCTCTTGAGCGGCGTTTGGCCGAGCATGCTCATGATTGGCGACGTCGGGCTCGTGCCCGGCGCAGGTACGCGCGCGCCGAACGTGCTGAGCGGCGTCATCGGCGGCGGCGTGCCCTCGAGTGACGAGTCCGACGCCGAGGAATCCGAGCGCCCGCGCTGGTGCGTCCGGTTCCCGGGGATCGCCATCGGCGCCGAGCGTGGGGGCGAGGGGGAGCGGGCGGAGGTGGAGGACATGGTATGAGAGATTGTAGGCGAGTTTGGCAGGGCGTGTGCGTTTGGGTGGTTGGTCGGCAGCGAGCTGGCGGTGAGACGGCAGCCGCGCAGACGATCAGGTCTTTTATGCCCCGCCAGAAGCCCGCACAAGCTCCACCCGTCGACCAAGATACCAACGGACCCGCGTTGCTCATATCACGAGAACATGCTTCCGTTTCACCGCTTACCCCGCACTACGTCGCGGCTTCGAAAGCTTTGCACCTTCTCCACCCACCTTCTCCGTGCTTTCGCCCGTTGCGGGGCGCGCACCATCCCGCAGCGCCGTCCATGGCGGATACGTGTACGGCAGCTCACCTCCAACGCGCCCGACAACGGCGATGATCGCTCGGCGCCCAGGCGTTACCGAGCACGCTAGCCGAACTCTAACATAGAGCGCGAACACGAGGCGTGATGCGACATGTCATCCAAACTCTCGCGGCAGGCCCGCAGCCGCGGACGAGCACAGAGACCAGCCCAGACTGCAGGCAGCTCGTTCACGTCAACGTCCCGCCAAGGGACGATCTCTGCGTTTGCGGCGTCGTCAGAAGCGTCGAGTTTGCGTCTCCATCTTCCCTCGCGCGCACCGTTCACACGAGCCACTCGCCGTGCACGGCACCGATCACAGCAGCCTCTGCACCCTCACCCACATCCTCGCAGACCCCGCCCTGATCGTGCACGATCACAACCGTTTATCAGGGTCTGCATTATCATACAGGACCTGCAGGACACGCCCCCGTCTCGGGAATGTCATTCATGATGCATGATGACGCCTTCCGCATCACAACCCGCATCCTGAACTCTGTGCACACTGAACTCTGCGCTTACGACGCGCTACTGCTGCCCCTTGAGCTAGCGCACTTCGATCACGTCAAGGGCGCACCGTCCCGCCGCGGGTTGAAAGCGTCATCCACCCCCGATCGCGCTATCTCGTCTTCTGCGCGAGATTGAATGGGAGGCAAGAAGACGAGGTGTGTCGACGAGAAGGCGCGTGATACGATCGGCTGAATGCGGGCCGCGGATGTACTTATAGACTCCGGAACATGCCGCCAACATGCTGCTGAGAGATCTCCATGGCATGAAGAGCGTACTGGAGCAGCGCACGCAATCTCAGGGTTTGATGCTGCAGGCCGTGTACGTACGCTAGCAACCAACCACCACAGCTGCCAATCCGGGCGGGGGCGTCGGACGGCAGAGAAGAGGCGGCGACGGCAGCGTGAGACGTGCGGCGTGGGCCAGACCGTCGAAGTTCAAGGAGGCACCGTACAGGCTGCTTTAGCGCATGCTAACTCTGGCAGGTTGTTCTTAGCGTATGCTAATTCTGGCGATAAGGAGGACATGGCGCGGGAGCCGCGCTAATGAAATTGAGTGCGGCAGCGGCTTGGGACACCGATTGTACGTCAACAGGGGCTCAGGCGGCTCGACCTTCGTGTCTGGCGTTCTCAGGCGGTCGCGCTGCCCGCGGCGGCGGCGACGCCCTCGCCGTCGAGCAGGCTCGGGAGCGCGAGCGCGTCTTCGTACCGCGGTGAGTCGACGCTCCGGCGGATGCGCGGCGGGCCCGCACCTTCAAGCGGCGTCGCGGCGGGCGCGTCACTAGGGAGTGCGGTCGCGGCCCAGCCCGCGCGGAAGGACGCGGCGGCGGCGACGAAGCCGAGCGCGCTGACGAGCGTGTCGTTCTTAATGATGCCGTGCTCGAGCGACCTGTATGCTCCCGTTAATCGATGGTGGGCAATGAGAAGAAGCAAACAGTCTGACCAGTGTACGGTCAGCGGGAGGTACGCCGCGTTGACGACGAGCTCGCCAAGCAGCGCGTGCCAGCGTCGGCGCACATCCGCGCGCTCGGCGGCAAGCTTGCCCTTCGACCTCGCGAGCGCGCGCTCGCGCTGTGCGAGGAGCGCCGCGTCCGCGCGGAGGTGCGCGAACTGCAGCACAACGTACGCCGCCCACGCGCGCACGCTCCAGAGCCCGAGGCGCGCCGCGTCGAGCACAAGCGGCTTGGCGGGCGCGCCGGTGAGCAGTGCGCGCGGGGAGGGCACGGAGGACGGGAGCACGCCGTGCGAGACGAGGTACGAGGCCGCTTCGAGCGGGTAGTACGCGAGCATCGCCCAGCCCTGTGCGCGCTCGATCGTCAGGAGTGTACGCGTCGGCGGCGGCGCCTTCTCGAGCGCGATCAGCCACTGCACGATGGGAAGGATGCCTGTGCGCGCCCCGAGTCAGCCAAGCGGAGGGCGGGGCGGAGAGCACGTACCCCAGATGCGGCCGAGCGTGCGCGCGTCGCCGATGAGGGACGCGAGCTTCGCCAGCCCGCCGGCGGCGGCGCTCGTGCTGTGCTTGCTGAGCCCGGCGCGGTGCTGCAGGCGCGCGCGGAGTTGCAGGAACGGGATCACGAGCTTGGCCGTGTATTGCAGGAGCTAGTCGCACGCGTTAGACGGTGGCCCTACGCGAAGCATCGAGCTCGGCACACCATCAAGAACTTGCTAGACCCGCCGCGCTCAGCCACGCAGCCATGGATGGAGAGAGCGAGGCGCTCACTCGCTGCCGCTCCAGGTGCTGAGGTACCGCAGGAGGTGGTCGAGCGTCGGCGAGTGATCTGCCCGCGAGAACGCGCCGAGCACGGCGTCGTTCAGGTGCGCGAGTGTGCTCGTCTTGTGCAGCGACATGGTGTGGTGAAGGTGAAGTGCGGGGTTCGGGTCGGCTCCCCCATTACCCGGCGGGCCTCGTCACACGTGACGTGGCGAGCCGTATAAGATGCATCGCAGGCGCCTGCGCGGGTTCCTCAGAACAATTTACGCGGACACAAAAGTTCGGGCTCGGTCCAAGCACTTCCGCCTCCTTGCCCGCGTTCCCGTCCTCAATACCGACGCGCGCTGCCCTGCCGGCGTCCGGCTGCCCCGCTTTGACTGTGAGCTCCGTCGTCCCGGAGGCGCCGCCCTCGGGCCGGCGCCCAGAATGGGACGCGAGCGCGCGGAAGGGGCGGACTGGGTGCGGTGGGGTGCTCTACATACCTTCTCTTTTGTCCTTTCATAGTCGTAGAATATATGCATGCTTTCGTTCGAGAACACTTTTGCCGCGAGCGACGACGAGCACGAAGAAAATGCGCGGGCGCTGCATGTGACCGCGCCAAACTTTTCTCTCTTCCTCCGCCCATGTCCGCCGCCGCACGATGAGCTCGCTGATATCGTCTGTATCCTGGTGCGTGCCCTGGCGTCCAGTGGTAGTCCTGGAGGTCTGACAGAGCACAGGGTGCGCCGCGGCGTGGCTGCGCGGCACCCGGCGAAATATGTGCTCGACGAAACCGAGCTCGAGCGCGTGAGCAAGCTCGCGCGAATCGAGCTTGAGGACGCGCGTGAGGAGCTCCAGCGCGCGCACGACGCTGCCGTCGGGATGGGCAAGGACCCGGTCGTCGATGACGACGAGGACGAGGCCGATGAGGACGCGTGGGTCGAGTGAGTCTGGTCCGTGCGCCGCCCTTGCATCGTGAGGTCATGAAAATTGACCGGAAATTGTAGCGAAGAGGCTGGAGGCGGCGACGACGACGATGCTATGGACGAGGACGACGTCCCCATCGTCGATGCGGACGATCTGGCGCAGTACAAGCTCGACGAGTACGATGACGATCCCACCACCAGTCCGTTCTCTTGAATTTGTCTCAAGTGTGATCACGCTGACCCTTGGATCCAGCCAGCGGCCCCTTCAGCAACATAAAAGGCCTCCAATACTACCGCGATAACGAAGAGGACCCCTATATCACCCTAAAAGAGGTACGTCCCACGCCTCCATCCATCGTCCTGCAGCTGACCATCCCGCAGGACGACGAGGAGAACGAGCGTGAGGAGCTCGAGGTCCTCCCGACCGACAACATGCTCGTCGCCGCCAAGACCGAGGACGAGGTCTCGCAGCTCGAGATCTACGTGTACGACGACGCGGCCGAGGCGCTGTACGTGCACCACGACCTGATGCTCCCTAACTTCCCTCTCTGCCTCGAGTGGCTCGACTTCGGCGGGGCCGGCGGCGCGGGCAACTTCGTCGCGGTCGGCACGCTCGACCCCGAGATCGAGGTGTGGTCGCTCGACGTCGTGGACCCGATGTACCCGGACATGCTGCTCGGGCGCCCGGACCTCTCCAAGGCGCACGTGCCCACGCCGCTCGGCACGGGCAAGAAGAAGAAGCGCAAGGCGAAGCGGCGCACGGCGGAGGCAGGCTGGCACGTCGACGCCGTGCTCGCGCTCTCGTGGAACCGCACGCACCGCAACCTGCTCGCGAGCGCGAGCGCGGACCACACCGTGAAGCTGTGGGACCTGAACGCGTCCGCGCGGCCCGCGAAGGACGGCGCGGCGGCGGCGGTCGTGGGCGGCGACGGCGCCGCGCTCCGCTCGTTCGACAAGCTGCACACGGACAAGGTCCAGGCCGTCGAGTGGAACCAGAAGGAGCCGACGGTCATCCTCACCGGCAGCTACGACCGCACCGTGCGCATGGTCGACACGCGCGCCCCCGACGCGGGCGTCGGCGCGATCGTCGGCGCGGACGTCGAGGCGCTCCGCTGGGACCCGTGGGACGCGCACAACTTCTACGTCCGCATCCGCCTTCCTCTCGGACTGCGCTTCGTTCTGAACACACATGCAGGTCTCGCTCGAGAACGGGATGGTCGTCGGCTTCGACGCGCGCGCGCTCCCGGCCGCGCCGGGCTTCAAGGGCGCGCCGTGCCCGACGCGCTTCACGCTGCAGGCGCACGACGGCGCCGTCTCCGCGCTGGACGTGAATCCGCACGTGCGCGGGTGCCTCGCGACCGGCGGGACGGACAAGCTCGTCAAGGTCTGGGCGCTCGAGGCCGGCGCGGGCGACGCGGTCAAGAACGTCTCGCTCGTCACGAGCCGCGACCTCGGCGTGGTACGCGCACGCACGCATCATGCACGACGCCCCGCGGCTGACACAGGCACAGGGCAAGGTGTTCACGACCGCGTGGTCGCCCGACGACCCGCTCACGCTCGCGGCCGCGGGCTCGAAGGCGCGCATGCAAATCTGGGACGTCGGCGCGAACGCGGGCGCGCGCAAGGTTTTCGCGCCGCGCCTCGCGGCGGCCGGGCGCGAGCTGCGCGCGCGCGAGGGCGGCGGCGTCATCGGCGTGCAGGACGACGACGAGGGCAGCGAGCGCGGCGGCGAGGACGACGACTGAGCCGGTGTATGACTATGTTTGCTGTGCTATCCGAGTGTGCTTCCCTTGCAAGGTTCTGGATGATGGGATCGCGGACGCGGCGAACTTGATGCTGGGATGACGAGGTGGTGATCGGCTGAGGGGGAAGCGTGCCCATGGGGCGTCAAGGTTTCGAGATGAGGTCTTGCCAGGGCTTTACGAGCCACTGCAATTCAAATCTGAGGGAACCGCTCATGAGGTGGAGCAGACTCGATGCCTCACGCATATGTCAGATCATTTGCTGCGAGCTCATGTCAGGCAACACGTTTCACATTTGCACAGACGCATCTTTTGGGTAAGTTACACACATCCCGCGAGGAGTTAGAGCGTTCCGGGCACATCATCTCCTCAATCTAGAGACCAAGAAGGCAGGGTCGTGAAGGCCGGTGTGGAGTCGGAGACCTTAAGTCGGGATACCCAAGTGCGCAACACCATTTGGTTCCGCGGCAAGGTGGGGCCTCTGCTCTGCAGCCTTGTCCTCCCCGAATCCTTATCGGCATGATTCGACTGTGGCAGCGGCCCCATCCTCGGCTCCGACGAGTATCGACTCGCTTGCTACAGCCGTTGAGAGGTATATAAGCATTCACATAATCCCCACGTCTGCTCAGTAAGGACCATGTCCTCCTCCACCAAGCCAACCTTTCGCGTCGTGCCCGTGGAGCGAGACGACCTCCCGACGCTGCTGCAGATCTGGCACGCCTCCTTCGCGGAAGATCGACACACGCTCATGAAGGTCCACGAGGACGGCACGTACGACTTTGGCGCGGAGATGCCGGGCACGCTCCTCGACGACTGGTTCGCCAGCCCGAGCATCCACATGATGAAGGCGCTCGACGCCAGCGGCGCGATCGTAGGCTTCACCAACTGGGGCACCTGGAACTTCGACGGCACCAAGACGGTGCGCGCATCCGCATTTGTGTGTTGGGCGTGGCTGATGCGGCGCAGGCGAAGGACCAGGACACGCCGCTCGATGCGCCCGTCGTTATCCCGGAGCCCGTCGAGGCCGGTATGCCGCGCCTCCAGCAGATGCGCAACGCCACATCGGTGCACAGGAGGGTGATGATGGGCCGGCTGACCCGCGCGCCGCGCACGATCTACGCCATGACGCTCGCGGTCGCGCCAGCCGCGCAGGGGCAGGGCGTCGGTGACACGCTCGTCGAATGGGCGGCCGCGTTCGCGGACGAGCATGGCGCGGGCGCGTGGATCCACTTGTCTGACAGCGCCGCGGGTGTGCGCGTCCTCGAGAAGAACGGGTTCGAGTGCGTGAACAGCCTCGCGCTCGACCTGGACCATTATGCAATCAAGCCCCGGCCTGGAGGTGGAGAGTGGGGGGTGTATACGTTCCGGTACTTCTGCAGGGAGCCAAGAGTTCCCAGTGCGCGATGATTGTTGCCGTGTATATGGTTGTACGCGAGCCTATGCCACCGTCTTTCACAGCCCTCTATTTTTGCTGGGGGAGTTATTCAGGCAATCAAGATTCATCCATGTCGTCGTTGCTAGTTATCGCGGTATCAAATGAATAGCGAGTTGCGAGAACCAGACTCGAACCAAACTCGAACAACGAAGTGTTGACAAACAGGCGAAGAAAGCACGTGACCAGAAGACGGCTCTCGCTTCCCCACGTTTCAACGTTTGATCCGGCATCGGTCCCGACGAACAGACTCGATTGCTGTAGCTTCACAATTGTCCACCCTCATGTAAGGAGCTTTGCGATGTGGACAACTGCCCATAAACACCCTCATATCTTACTCCATGTGTGAAAACGCCTCCTCCAAGCCTATCTGGCGGATCCTGCCCGTCGAGCGCGAGGACATCCCCGCGATGCACGCGCTCGGACACCTTGCGTTTGACGACGACCGGCACACGCGCATGAAGATGCACGAGAACGGGACGGACGACATGAACACGGAGCTGGCGATCGACGGCTTGTACCAGTACCTCGAGCATCTCCGAGTGAAAATGGTCAAGGCCGTCGACGCGAACGGCCGCATTGTCGGGTTTACGAACTGGGGTCTGTGGAACTTTGCGAGTGACAAGACGGTACGCGCTCCCCCACCCAAGACATGCGGGCACGACGACTGATCCCGAATGGCAGCCGGCGGACCCTGACTCGGCGTTCGATGCACCCATTGACGTCCCCATCTCGCCCGACGCCCCACTATTGAAGCAGCTCGGGGACCTCACGGGCGGCCACATGTCTGCGATGGAGGACCGACTGCTGCGCGGCGGGAAGGTCATCTACTGCTTGGGTATCTCCGTGCTGCCTGAGATGCAATCGCAGGGCGTCGGCTCGGCGCTGCTGGGCTGGGTAACGCAGTTTGCGGAAGAGAACAACGCCAGCGCCTGGATCCACCTGTCGGATAACCTCGCTGGCGTGCGGGCGCTAGAGAAGAAGGGCTTTAAGGTGGTGAACCAGCTGGAGGTTGATCTGGACCAGTACACGACGAAGCCACGGCCTGGAGGCGGCCAATGGGGCAAGTATACCTTCCGTTACTTGCGTAGAGAAGCACAGGGGCCTCAATCAAGTACGTCGAATCGCTCTGTCTTTGATCATCGATACTTACATGGGTCCCAGCTTCATGACGAGATCTGTGCTCCACTTGTGCTCATTTCGTGACTATCACATAGTTTGATGGATATACATACCATGGTTCTATCCTGGTACATTCTCGGCCTCGGCCTTTCCGTCCAGTCCCAAGACGCCCTCCTGCCTCTTGGCCTCGACCTTTGTAGTTTGGTCACTGAACAAGCCGACAAGGGCATCGATGGTCGTGTTGCCGCCTGAGAACACGATTCCCACATCCCAAACTGCACCACCCTCTTCTTGCTGCTTCTTGTACACCCATTGACGGAAGCTGTCGTTATAGAGCACCACAGCGAGTGCAACAACACCACTAGGCTCGACAAAGACCTTCATACGCTCCATGACGAGCCGCATCGTGTCCTTGATCTGATCCTCGGTCACGCTATACATACCTTCGAGAAACTTGGCTTTTCCATCGGAGCCTCCAGTGAAGACGTCCCAAGGGTGCAGGCCTAACGGCGTCCGTAAGCCGTCAGCGATCGTGAGCGTCTTGACGGTCGTTATCCTCTCAGGAGGGTTTGCGCTCAGCCCCTTCTGACCGTCGTCTGCGCCCTGGTAAGATGGCTCAGTACCGAAGACGTACGTCTCTGGTTTATCGGCAAAGTAGATCGCGGTGCCCGAGAGCAGGCCTCCTCCACCGCAGGGTGTGAGGACGGCTCGCAGAGAGCGTGAATCCGAGCCAGCCTCGTGGGTCTTCGGATCTGCCCTTTCTCGCGTCATCGCGTCATATTGGTGGTGAAGCTCCAGTGCTGCAGTGCCTTGGCCGAGCATGATGTCCGGGTGGTCGTACGGAGGGACAAGGATAGCATCAGTAGTCCGAATAACCTCTTCCACCTTTTCTTCCCGTTCCTGGCTGGTCGAGCCGCTGAAGATGACGTGATCCGTATACGATTGAGTCCCTGCAATCTTCGAAGGGGTCGAGATAGATGGCATGACGATGTATGATGGAATGGAGAAGGTTGAGGCGGCAAGGGCCAGCGCCTGAGCATGGTTTCCTTGGATAGAAATACACCTTTCAGTAGACTATATATTGCAATCGATTCCCCGGACACACTCACCAGATGAATGGGTTACGACGCCTCGTTTCCGCACCTCCTCCAGGCCCACCACCTCGATGAGGTGGACGATGGCATGGAACGCGCCTCTCGCCTTGAACGCGCCAATGCGCTGGAAGTTCTCGCACTTGAAGAACAAGTTCAACTTTGGTGCTGGGTGCCCATCTCGGGATGTCGACGCGATGCGATCCAGCGTGCGGCTCGTCAAGAGTGGCGTTTCGTGTACATGGGGACGAATCTTGTCGTAGACATCGCGAACAGAGCCCGGTGAAAGCCCCAAGCATAGAGTAGGATCAGCCATAGGCTTGGAGTCGTGCAACGCGCAGGACAAACCGTACGCGGACCCACGTGATCACATCTCTCCTTGTCTTCTCTGCCTCAACAGTCCACAGCCCTGAGCACATAGGCCGCATTCGTCTAACGCTTGTCCTCGATTATACAGTACCATACGTAAACTTCGATGCATCGTGCTCTTCTCGTTCCAGATATTGCCGCCGCTGTTGTGTACAGCGTCACAGCGGGTCAAGATCTGGATGAGCGAGACTACAGATCTCTCGGTATACTCGCGCGCACCTGTCAAGTCTTCAAAGACCACGCTTTAGATCAGATCTGGGAGGCTCCAGATCCGTGGACTTTGGCAAAGCTCATGAGGCCTGACATCTGGAGGATTAGGAGTTACCAGGACGATGATCCTGATGGGATGTATCACCGCCTTTTGGTACGTTTTGGTCATCCGAGTGTGAATGGATTTGAATAAAACTGGCTTCAGGAATTTTCCAGGGCTCTGTACATAGTCGACGATGTAGGGCTCGGTGACCGCTTCACCTACTACGCAAAACGGCTTCGGCGTTTACTCCTGCGCGGTTCCATCATCGACGACGGGGTATCATATCATTGTAAGGTGACACAAGAGGTTGTGACTTACTGGGTTTCCGCCGGCGCGCTCCCGTGCTGTCGTGAACTGATGATAGAGAATCTGGAGGGTTTTTGGCCGCCAGACAACCAAAGGTGCGAGCTGATGTTCGGCGGCAATATCCTTACCAATCTTCATCTCCATCTCTTTCCTGACATGCCATTGAGCGTGGAAACAAGCAGGCATGCTCTACTAAGCTGTTGCAGAAACTTAGAAGAGCTACGTGTCTCGTGGGCGCCCTCACGCGACAATGCAGCGGACTGGACCAGCATCCTCGACGAGATGCTGAGGCATTCAACGTCTCGGCTCCGTCTTCTCGCCACGGGCCTTCCGATTCGCTACTCTGACCTACTTTTCACAACAAACCATCGATACCTCCACACTCTCTTGGTCTCACAAGTCATTTGATATCCCTGAAGGGAATCTATCACTGAGTAACGACGCTTTTGACTCGATCCGGCACCTTATCTTCGATGATGATACACACAATTGTCGGCTGGCACAGGCACTCCTTGCTTACCCGCCTAATGGCCGTTTGGACCAGGTTCGGATAGATATTCAACCCGACGTTACATTTCAAGCACTTTGTCTCCTCACAACCCAGCTGTCCAAACACGCCAGTTTGACCTCAGTATTCATTGATGTGGATTTCACCGACCCACTCCTTCTCACACTCGAAAGCTCAGGTCAGATGTTCCTAGGTCTGTCCTTACTCGTAAACCTCGAGTCCTTAGAAATCAGTAGCAACGCACGTATACCTCTCTCAGCCGATGTTGTGACAGCACTTGTGCACGCCTGTCCTCGGCTCAAGAGATGGAATATGCCCTGCGACGTAGTTGACCCTCATGCTGTGGTTGGTTTTCCCGTTCGGTGCATCTTTACTTGGTCAGCCTTCCTTGATCTACTTCATTCTGCTCCGCAAGCTATAAGCCTCCCAATCAGTATTTTGCGAGATGGTACAACGGTCGACCAATACAAGCACTACAATCGAACCGATGTCAGTGTACAGTACGGCCCCGTGTTGATGGTCGAAAAAGCTGAAGACGTCGACGGGGTTTGGCCTCTCGTGCGGGCTCTCCTTCCAAGAGTTGAGACTACTGAGTCTACAGGTCATCGAGCACTATAGCACGTAGGATAGAGTTAGGATGTCATATTTGTAGACATGCACTCCCGACTATACAGAGACGAGTATACGATAAGGTGTGAATGACATCTCGTTCGAATCCAGCACAAATCCCCGCGACTGAACACTTGACTTTTCAGTGTGCGAGTGCACTTATGCCTGAGTGACATCAACGTAAGTATAAGCGAATAGGAGTGAAGAAGAGGGAGTACGAACTGTTTCAGCAGCAGCATCCCTGCTGGCCGTGGCAAGGGCACGGGTCGATGAGGCACTTCGGCTCGCGGCTGTCGAGGGGGGTGGCAATGACAGCGGCGACGAGCGCGGCGACGGCGATGAAGATGGTGAAACGCATGGTTGTTGTTGTTGTGATGTGGGGAGCTGAGCTGAAGTTTCACAGTCGCGCACCCGGTGCTTTTATAGGCAGGGACCGGGATCCACTGACTTGGCACCGCGTCAGCGGCGGAGATCATGGGGCGCAACCTCCA